>OVAX01000113.1:0-130435 GCA_900406405.1 Lepidium africanum | reverse complement strand
TGCACTTAAAATCTTAGAGGAATCGGGTATGAGTGAGTGCAATTTGGTTCATGTTCCAATGGATTCGGGATTGAAGTTATCAAAATCAGAAGAGGAAGAAGAAATAGATGCTACAAATTTTTGAAAAAACATTGGATGTCTTCGATATTTGTTGCATACTCGTCCGGATTTATCATATAGTGTTGGAGTCTTGAGTCGCTATATGTACAATCCAAGAGAGTCCCATGGAGCTGCCATGAAACAATGTCTAAGGTACTTAAAAGGAGCTATTACACTTGGTCTAGTATTCACGAGATCTCCTACAAAGGTACCAAAGCTTGTTGGATTTAGTGATAGTAGTTATAATGTGGATCCCGATGATGGAAGAAGCACCACTGGACACATCTTCTATCTCGGATCAAGCCCAATCTCGTGGTGCTCTCAAAAGCAAGATAATGTGGCCTTTTCATCGTGTGAAGTCGAGTTTATGGCTGCAACTGAGACGGCTAAACAAGTAATTTGGCTTCAAAAACTTGTAAGTGAAATCACGGGATTAACAATTGAGAAGGTGGCGATTTGCATTGATAATAAATCGACAATAGCACTCACCAAAAATCCGGTGTTTCATGGAAGAAACAAGCATATTCATACGAGGTATCACTTCATAAGAGAATGTGTTGAAAATGGTAAAATAGAAGTTGAACATGTTCTCAGAATGCAGACATTCTAACTAAGGCTCTTGGAAGAATCAAGTTCAAAGAAATGAGAGACTACATTGGAGTTAAAGACATAGAAGAAATCGACATTAAGCTTAAAGGGGAGAATGTTAGATTAAGCTTAATGTCAAAGACTTGTTGAGCAAGTTAGGTAGTTAGGTTAGATAAGATTTATGAGATATTTTAGGAGTTATCTAAAATATAAGTTTTCCTAATTGTAATACAAACTTATCTAGCCTATAAAAAGAGATGCCAATGTGTGGCATAACTTTAAAAGATTAAGATTGAGAGTTTAGGTTTTGTATTGAGTTTCCTAAGCTAATAAAAAAGAGCTATTTCTTTAATCTTGATTTAATATTCCTAAGTTCTATAAAATTCTTCATCATCCTCCCATTTTCATAAAATAGATGTCACTTATATTAACAAATATGTGCTCCATAGTTTTTTCCTCAAATATATATTTGCAAAATGAGAGAGGATTAAAGAAAAGATTCGGCCATGTCAAAACATATATATGATATGTATAGTACAGGAAGAATTTGAGAATTCGACTCATTTTCGACATTCCACATTCTGTCAAAACTTTCTTATAGATAATACCGACCATCAATAAAACATGACACACATGGAGAAACTGTTTTCGTGATAAAACTGTCGCGAATTCTCTTATTTTACTATGCCATATCAGTAAAATTGGTTTTCGACGGAATATCCATAACAATACCATCAAATACCTAAAAATTTACTACTCAAGTTATAGTAAATTTGAACCTCCTCCCTCCCTCACCCACCAATCTGAATTCTCGACGGAATTCAGACGGTATCTTCTGTCAAGAATTCAGTTATATATATCCAACGCCAAACTTCCACATTTCTCCTTCCACTCTCTATAACTGATTTCTCTTCTCTTCTTGTTTATTTTTACTTTTATAAATATATTTCATTTATGTATTTTATATAGATTAAGGCTGTTTGTATTTAGAAATATGGAATTGTAAGAGTATGGAATTGAGATTATAGATTTGTACTGGAATAGTATTTCTAATTAGTGATTTGTTAGGTTGTTAGAGAAATGTATAAAAATTATAATTTTTTTAATACTATTCTGAACTAATTTGTAAATAATGTTTGACTTTTAAATATCGGGTAAGGAAATAATGCTGAGATGAAAAACCGAGCTGATTCCTCATCTGTTGAAAAGGCAAAAATTAAAGAAGTTTGTGGAACTGTAACAGATATCAAAAACAAAGGAGTAAAGTGTAGACCATTTGATCTGAATAATTTTTTTTACGTCGAGCTACCTATATATATATATAGGTTACGATTTGTATTATATTTGATACCATCTATGTTAAATTATTAGGATTCATACTGTATCGTTTATAACGTCCACAAATTAATACTATCTAATATACATATTCTCCATTATTCTTTGGGTTTATTATTTGATTAGATCATTGCTGTTGCTATGTTTTGATTTATAATTTTTAATATATGGTAGGAGTCCACTTATTTTGTAGATGTTATTGGCTTTTCTTGATTGTTCAATGTATTCCCGGAACCTTTGGTTTTGTAATATTATTATTCTTGTCTATGTAGGCATTCTAATAATAAAGGTTTATTTGTTTATGCAAAATTCATAACTCTACTTATAAATTAGTGGTACTATCATTAAGTATTTGATTTGAACGTCTTTTTGTTTCTTTGTTACACTATCTTATAGTTTCATTAATACTTTAATTGTTTCATAATTATTAATTAATTTCGACAGTTGACAAAAAGTAATTAGCTTTGACCGAAGGACAACAGTTTTCACAAAAATACATGTTAGTCTTCGATATATAGTGTAAACTATTGATAAAATCTGTGGTAATGTTCAACTTTTTGGTTAAAATTTTTGTGATTGTTTAATATGTGTTTAGTACAATAAAATGATTCGTGAATCGTGGTGTTCTGGCCATATCTTCGTCGGATTGTGACAACTCTTTTTCGTCTTAGTGAAGCATTCATAAATTTATATTTACTACTGTTGTTGTCAGTAGACTCTCATATTTCTTCTCTATTATTGATTCCTAGTTTGTTTTTCAAGAAATTCGCAAGATTTGATCACTGGTTTTGAGTCACTTACTTTTTATGATTCTTACAGTACAAACAAGCTTAACTTTACATATACAGTTTCAAAAGAACTGGTTCTAAACAAAAACATGTATACGTACACACACATACATATATACGTATATGATATTTACTCTTATATGTACCAAATCAAAGTTTTTGCTACAACTTTTATGTTGTTAATTAATCAAATCACCAACGTTTCAGTTCAAAAATTGCTGTTAGGTGTTAAAGAGAGAACACTCACAAACCGACACCTCCATAGAGCTCTTGCTCTCAGCAAAACAGTTGAACTCGCAACTATTATGAAATTTGGTACGAAATCTTAACTTTAGTATCCATAAGAATCAAAATTTTGTTTGAAGACTTGCTTTGATCATGTGGTTAAGTATTCACCTTTCTGATATATTTTATTAGAGTGTGGTTCCAGATAATCGCAATACGTGTATAATTAATAGAGTTTATACTATGAATTAGATTAGACAAAAAAAAAATTTCTACATTTTATTCGGAAACTGAATGGGACTCGTGAAATTTCATTTTGCAGCTAATGAGCTAGTAATGATCATGAAACCAGCATTTCAAAGATTGAAGATTGTTTTTAGGTGATACTGTGATAGAACAGAAAAAGCTGTATAATTAACAACTGAGCATCGTAGCTAAAATCCAAGCTACATGTATTAAAATAGAATTCCAGAAATAGTAAATGGACATTAGCATGTGGTTTAACCGTAAATCCCGCTACTTAAAATTCTAACATGAGACATATCGTGTACTTGTCCGGATCAATTCCTTATGATATTCTCTTATTATTTAATTAAATTTATTTGTAATAAATTAAAATAGATTGCTGATAGATATAGATCGGCGGTCCCACTGTGCCCTGCTTCTCGGCTTGGGTGTGTGAATAGGCTATAAAATGCCGAATTACAATAGATGTTACAATCGTACTAGGCTAAAGTATACTATTTAATTTACAATTCATCTTCAATTTTTTGTAGCTAAAATAAAGAGAACAAAAAGGAAAAAAAAAATTGAATACTATTAATTATTATGGGGGACACGTGGACCCGTCTTAATTCTCTCCTCACTACAAGTAGAAAAAAAATTACTAACTATTAAATTTTATTTAATAATGGCACTTGTACACCAATTACTCATCTAGATTACGAAAAAATAAACAAAATGAACCACTCAACTCATTTTCATAGGTCTTTTTTGTCGACAGAAAATTTTCTTAACAAATCTTATGACTAAACACATATTATTTAGCTTTGCTTCTTTCTGACTGACATCAATAACTTTCTTTTTATCGAAATACAAATATTCATATGAACAAAATCTAATATTGTAGTACTTACACGGGTCCTAGTCTAAAACTATGTATTAAAAAAAAAATTCTTATCTATTAAACTTAAGAGTTTATTTAAAATTTAGTTACTTTTATTTTTTTAAAAAAGTTCCTAAGTATTTTTTGAATTTTTTAAAAGCTTTAGTAACTTTGAAAAACAATTAGGTTATACTAATTTTCCTCTTATATAACATAACCAGTAATGAGAGAAGAAAAAAAAACACAATAATGACAAAAATTATTAAAAAGAGGAAAAAATGAGAATGGTACCGGCACGACAAAAAGATGGCAAATATTAACGCGTTTAGGAGGAGATTACTGATAGGCTTGTGTACACGCAATAATCAATATAACATCATTCCATTGTTAACCCTAATGTCTACTTCGATCGAGAATATAATCATTTTTTTACAAGAACTTTTTCTTAAGTAGTATTAAATTAATTTGGATGAAAATTGAGTTCCCCGAGAAAACCGGGGATGTTGGTACCTAAAATTCTGTGAAATGTTTGAAAGTTTGCATTTGGAGTCACTTGCTGACTTCAAGATTCGCTTCCAAACATATTACCTTACTTCTCACCTTTTTTTACTCTTAATACCATCCGACTTAATTAATTCATAACCGTAATATTGTAATTAATACTACTCAGAATCGGCCATCAACAAGGAATTTATTAGTCGATTATTGTCCCCGACCCTGAGTTTGAGCTGTATAGTCTATTCCTGTTAGGGATTAAACGAAATGGAAGATAATTAATCAATGAGATGAAGATAATTAAGTTTCATAAATAGCTTAGCTGTCTCATTGAAAAAAAATGGGTGGGATCCAAGTTACGTGCCATTTATATATATAAAAAAAAGGAAAACAAAGTACGAGATTGGGTCAAGTAGTGAATGATTGAATTAGATGTATTTCTAGCTAGGCTTGCAACACTATACAAGAGCCTCAATATATTTTATAGCAATGTGTACATCTGTAACTATGCAGATAGATTTGTAGGGTTTGGATTCACGTAGCTCAACAGCATCCAATAACTGTATACTATAGTTCAATTATTAATCGTAACAAAGAATATACGAATATATATATATATATATATATATATATAGAAAACCCTTTCTCGAAAATATATAGATATATGTGTATTAATTATAAATTTTTGGAAATAAAAAATAATGTAAGGCAGTTTTTTTTGTAGTCCATTATCAAGATTGTGTTTGGATATCTCGTATCCGAATATTAGCAGTTTCAATCGAAATAGATCACACACGAAAAAGTATGTTCAAATCTTTCTTCGGTATGAAAGTTATATTTGTAACGAGGTCGTTGATACTAGTCACATGTATACATATACATATATTTTGAGAGTAATTCATATGTACTGTACATAAGACATTACCACATTTAACATACTTGTATGATGATGATCACCTTTTCAATTAGATTTCAAGTCTAGTATATATATTTTAAAGGAAATAAAATTATTTGTATATTTCTAGATTAAAAAAAAAGGTCTATTTTGGATTTTTGAAGTTAAACTAAACATAGAATTATATTTGTACTTTGTAAATTAATGATTTGTTTTTCTTTTCGTAATAGTTTTACGAGTTTTTTTTTGTAATGTATTTGAACGAGTTTTGTTTTTATCTATATGAACATAGATATATACATGGAATTAAGTGGGTATAAATTATTAAGTTCAAAATAGTGATATGTTTAGTTGCATATAATTCATTTTTCATGAACTTGTGTGAAATTCATATTAAACATAAATTTCATATTTCATTCTCTTTGTTATTTAAAAGTTTTTTTTATATGATTAATTTATTGAAGAAGTGTAAGTAAGGCTTACATTAATCTTATTGGGCTTGTTTGGAGGAACTCTCTTTAAGTTAATGGACCTTTTATGTTTTCTAAAACCGTCAAATTGAATTATAATTTCCTCATTTATTCTTTGTTCGACTTATTCAAAACTTTTACCATATGACTGGATGTTCTAATTTTATCTTTGTAAAAATTGATCGATTAAACAGAAAACAAACGAAGCAAATGTAATGGAACAAGAGACACACGCTCTGATCACCAAAATTGCCGGAAATGGTGTTTAACTTCGGTATAACAAATACCTTCAATTTTTTAAAATGTTTGTAAAAGAAGCTAAATAATACATAATAGACAATATAAGAAATATTATCACGCTCATATTTGATTTGCTAGAATAATGGTAGAAAATTGTGAAATTACTAGAATAATGCTCATATTTCAAATTACTAAAATAATGTTGAAAGTTTTTTAAAGACAGTTTGTCATTTTTTGCTTTGTAAAAAAAAATAACAAAAATGCCATTAATAAAATCTGCGGTGCCAAAAAATAAATCTACGGAAAATAAATTACAGTACATGGTAGATTTAATATTTCTCGGCATATATGTTTTGCTTTATGTAGAGTTATTCTGTTTTGGCAGATTTATTGTTTCAAGATTTATTTTGATAGTGCAGTAGATTTATCTTTTACAGATTAATTTTACCGTTTTGTAGATTTTTTTTATACAGTGTTGTCGATTTTTTCCTATCGGTAGATTTAAATTTGGTTGCAGATTTAATTCCATTCAGCAAATTTGTTTTTGCAGATTTTATGTTATGTCTTGCCGATTTATTTTCGCTTGGCAGATTTATTTTCAATTCGTAGATTTTATGTTCAGTGTTGCCAATTTGTTTCGCAAATTTATTAGATGTAGATTTATTATTCTAGTGTCGCATATTTTTAGATGTAAATCTTTTTACGTAGTGTTGTAGATTTATTTTATTACCGTAGATTTATTTTACGTTTTTAACCTAGAATTGTAAATCACAATATTAGCCTTGAATTAGTGAAGTTTGCATATTCTTTTCCACTTCTTCTCCAACGGTGCCTCCCACCTGTATATCACGATTTTCTTCTATCAAGTATCCCTTTTGTTGATTTCTCATCATTCATCAATGGATCATATTGTTTTAATCTGTGGGAGTTGGAGTTTTGAGAAGAATAGGTGGTTTTTCTACGTGGACAAATCAAAGGGTTGTAAATACTTGAAGTTTCACAAGAAACACAATTTGTTGATTTCCTTGGAATGGTCTATGAAGATTTTGGGTTGAATCAACTAGAGCATGAGGTGAAATTGACTTATATGTTCTCCAACGACATGTTTAAGACAATTGATTGGATTTTTGAAACAATTTCAAAAAGAGACAATGCGCCTTTGTGTTGAGATATTTGAGAAAGTTCACGGGTCACAATCTCAACCCAAAGATGGAGGTATTGATGGTGGATTTGATGTTCACGAAAATCTTGAAGATGATGATTGCAGATTTGATTATTGTGATGATCCAGACGGTGCAAGCTCTGGAGATGAAGATTACAAGACTCTTAATCCGAAGAATGAAGATGACAAGGGAGTTTGGAAAAATCTTCCACCTAAGAAACGTGATTTGTCATCTACTCATGAGTACTTGGAACTAGAAAGGAGTTCATTTCAGCTCGCAATTGGTCAAAGTTACAATAAAAAATCGGATTTCGAATCAAGATTGAAGATTCTTTCGGTTACACACCAATTTGACTTTGACGTTGTACTTTCAACAAGGAAGGTACTCTTTGTAAAATGCTGGATTAAAGGTTGTGAGTGGAGAGTCCGTGCTTCGACTGTTGGAGATTATCCTTGTTTTGTAGTTATGTCATACGTTGGACAACACACATGCTTTGTTACCGAACGTTCAACACGCTCTCATCAAGCTACTCCGGATATTTTAGGACATTTGTACAAAGAGTTTGTAGGTGTTTTTGGGCCTTCTGTCTTACCAACTCATGTAGCTGACTCTTTGAATAAGCGATATGGACTGAAGGTTTGTCTTTTCTTAGTAACTCGGATGTGGTAGATTTATTTTTTCGTGTTGTAGATTTATTGTGTTTGTTGTAGAATTATTTTTATATGTTGCAGATTTATTCGAAATTAATTCTCTATTCATTTTGGTGTACAGATTAAGTATTGGAAGGCTCATCGTACTTTACAGCGAGCTTGTGAGTTAGTAATAGGTAACTCGGAGAGCACATATGATGAACTTCCATCATACTTATATATGATTAGACGAGCAAATTCAGGGACACTTGTAAAACTTCATGTTGACGAGGAAGACATATTCAAGTTTTTATTTATTGCATTTGATGCTAGCATACAAAGATTTCATTATATGAGAAAAGTTGTGGTTGTTTATGGGTCCTTCTTGCATGGAAAATATAAAGGTACTCTTCTAACCGCTACGATGCAAGATGGAAATTTCAATATATTTCCTATAGCATTTGCTGTTGTTGACACTGAGAATGATGAGTCTTGGGAATGGTTTTTTACTCAACTAACACGACAACAAATATTAGTATTGATAGCATAATGTTATAGCGTTTTTTTAACGAATGCTATTGTTGATGTTTTACGGATTTTGGTATCTTTATAATAGTGTTTAATTGACGTTATCCTCATTAATAGCAGAACGGCAAAATAAATCACTGTTGGAGGGAACTTAATTCACTTAATCATTTTTCCAAAACAATTTTGCCTCTGTCACAAACATTTTCCCTCTTTCACGAACCCTAAACCCTAACTTTTCCAATATTGATTTCTCTCAAAATCACTAATTCTACCTTCGATTATCTCCTCTTTGGCACTAAATCTACTTCTCTGGTGGCTCTCTCCTCTTGATTTTAGCTTGATTTCGCTGCTTCTTCATTCTTTGTACGAGATTGTTTTACGAGATAAAAGGTTAGAGAAAGTTAGACTTGTCTCATCTCTGCTTGTTTATACGAAATTGATTTCCGATTTCAACATATGTTTTGGTTGCGAAACCTAATTTCGTTCATATTTTTGTGAGGTTAACAAGATTTGGGGATAGGAATTGACGAAAAAGAAGTCATTGTTTACTCTCAGAAAATTTGATACTGTAAGTTTTTGATTTCGAATCTTCATCTCATAATTTGATTTCTGTTTTAGATTTGCTTCATCTCATAGTAACTGAGTTCGTAGACCATCTTCTTTCTTTATGCATGTTTGTAGACCATCTTCTTTCTTTATGCATGTTCGTAGACCATCTTCTTTCTTTATGCATGTTTATTAATATGTGTATGTATAAGTCTGATTTTTGCTTTTGATTGGTTTACTGATCAACGACTTTGTTAAACGATTGTCTAAGTACATTGTTTAGTGATTTTTATGACTATACCTGAGTTTTGGTTGAATGACTTTGTTATATTACAGCGAGTATATTGTTTAGTGATTTCTAAGATTGTGCTTAACACAACTATATGAATGAATTAATAGTTTTTGATGGCTTCTTATACTCTGTTCTGTTGTGTTGTTTAATGCTTGTTACACATTGAGATTGCAAAGTATGTCTATTAGTTTATGATTTAAGTAGAATGAGTAATGAGTAATGACATTAAGAGTAATATGAGTTTGTAGAGAAGAAGAAATTAGGACAAAAAGAGATTGCATTGTGTTCTGTATGTAAAGTATGTCTGTTAGTTTTTATTGAACTGATCTTCAAATAGGTTTTGTGATCTTTAAGAATACATGAAAACTAAAGTCTATCTATAGTTTATATACACAGAGAATCTACATGTCTATCTCATAGTTTTCATAATCTGCAAACTATTATTTGTTTGTAACTAAGTTTGTTCTCTGTTTTGGTTCAATATCATTTTATATATTGTCCTAGGTAATTACTAATAAATGTGCTGATGGTATTGTGTTTTGTATTTCGTCATTCATTTAAGCATTATAGTTTCTATGTTTTAAGCATTATAGTTTTTGTGTCATGTTAAGTTTCAATAGTAAAATAGTCCTCAATAATACATAAGAGTGTTTGGTCATTATCTGTTTATAGATTACGTTCAATGAATGTTTTGTCTATGTTTTTGTGTTAAGGCTCTTACTCGTACCTGTCATAGCTGAATCTTATGTGTGATTGTCTTGTATAATATTACTTAATTGTAGTCTTATATTCTAGTAAATTGATAGTACTGAAATTTGTTGAATTAATAAAGGTAATTTCATATAATGCTGGATAAGGATTGGGTTCATCTTAGCAAGTATGGATTGATTACACATAGGTATTTTGCTGTAAAAAATTATAGAATTTAAGACATGTTTTGTTTGTTTGCTTGTTTGTTTCTTTGTGTGTTTTCTGATTCTTAAACTAAACTTTAGAGTTGATCCTGCTTATGAGAGGGGTGCGTGGACTTTTGTTTGGTCAGTGTTAACTGGTTTAGGCATTAAGATAGTCTGTTCATGCATTGACTATAGAAACATAGATCGTCATCCAGCGTCTATTGTAGTTTATCATTTAGTGACAAGGGGTATGGATGAGTCATATAAGTTACAGAAGGATTGGTATCATCATGGTGATGTGAACAACAATATATAGATAGTTCTGATAAGTCACATAAGTGGAATGAAGAGATTTGTGGGTTATTTCAAGCAGCAGAATATTTAGATGAAGACATTGGAAAGAACTTTGAGATTGTTGAGGGTTTAGATCAGTTAGAGGATGAGTTTCTTGCAAAATTAGCTGATGATGAGACACCTTTATACCCTAGTTGTGTATCTCATAGCAAGCTGTCAGAAATTATCTCTTTGTTTAGATTGAAAACACAGAATGGTTGGTCTGATAAAAGCTTCAATGATCTCCTTGAGACATTGCCGGAGATGTTACAGGAAGATAATGTATTGCAGACTTCTTTATATGATGTGAAGAAGTTCTTGAAGTCATTTGATATGGGCTATCAAAAGATCCACGCTTGCATCAATGATTGTTGCTTGTTTCGGAAGACATACCAGAAGCATGATAAATGTCCAAAATGTGGTGCTTCAAGGTGGAAGATTAATGCACACACGAGGGCAGTGAAGAAGGGTGTGCCACAAAAGGTTTTAAGATATTTTCCCATAATTCCGAGGCTGAAAAGGATGTTTAGAGCTGAGGAGAAGGCCAAGGAATGAAGGTGGCATTTTAACAATAAAAGTGGTGATGGGAAAATGCGTCATCCTGTAGATTCTGTGACTTGGGCTCAAATAGATGCCAAGTATCCAAAATTTGTTGATGAACCAAGGAATATCAGACTTGGCCTTTCTATAGATGGTTTTAATCCATTTAATATGAAGAACAATAGGTATAGTTATTGGCATGTTCTGATGGTGAACTATAACTTGCCACACATTTATGTATGAGTAAAGATAACATAATGCTCACGTTGTTGATTCATGGACCAAATCAACCTGGAAACAACATTGATGTGTACTTAGAACCTCTTATAGAGGATTTGCTGCATTTGTGGAACAATGGTGAGTCAACCTATGATGCATGCAATAAGAGTACTTTCATGCTTAGGGCAATTTTTTTGGGGACTATAAGCGATTTTCCGGCTTATGGAAACCTAGCTGGTTGTAGAGTTAAAGGTAAAATGGGTTGCCCATTGTGTGGAAAGAATACTGATAATTTGTGGTTGAGTAATAGCAAAAAACACGTCTACATATGCCACATGAAGTTCTTGCCTCCAACTCATAGGTACCGCAACAAGAAGACATGGTTTGATGGTCATGTTGAGCATGGGAGAAAGTCTAGGATCTTGAATGATCATAATATTTCTAACATATTAAGAAATTACAAAAATGTATTTTAAATCAGTTTTTTTTGATTTTTTCTATTTGCCGTATTGGGAGGTATAGTATTCTAAATCAGATAAGTCTTTTATGTATTTATGGTATATTATGCTTACTTACACAAATTTCATTGTACTGTTAGGATTTGCCGGTAAGGCATAATTTGGATGTCATGCATGTAGAAAGAAATGTGGCTGCAAGTTATATATCAACATTGTTACATTGTGGGAATTCAAAGGATGGTCTTAAGGCTCGAAAAGACCTTGAAACACTTGGGATCTGAAAGGATTTACATGCTAGAGTTCAAGGGAAGCGAACTTATCTTCCACCAGCACCTTGGACTCTATCAAAGGAAGAAAAAAGACTTTTTTGTAATCGATTATTTGATTTTAAAGGTCCAGATGGTTACTGTTCTAACATTTTAAGGTGTGTGTCATTAGAAGATTGTAAGGTGATGGGACTCGAATCACATGACTACCATGTGTTGATGCAACAACTTCACCCTGTTGCTCTGCGAGGCTTATTACCTACAGGTCCCAAACTTGCGATCTCAAGACTATGCACATTTTATCATCATCTCTGCCAGTGTGTAATTGATGTTGAGAAGATTACATAGCTCGAGTATGAAATTGTGGAAACATTATGCATAGTTGAACGATTTTTCCCTCCAAGCTTCTTTGATATCATGGTCCATTTAGGGAGAAAAGCAAGACTAGGTGGTTCTGTCCATTTTAGATGGATGTATCCATTTGAGAGGTATTACTTACAACTACTAACACATTTTGCTTATAATGTAAAATACACTGAAATGCATATTTGACTGCTTGTACAGGTACATGAAAGTCTTGAAAAACTATGTACAGAATCATGCAAGACCAGAAGGTTGTATTGCTGAGTCGTACCTTGCAGATTAATGTGTGCAATTCTACAATGATTTTTTAAAGAAAACAACAAATGTTGTAGAAAAGTTGGATAAAATACAGAGTATGAGAACAACTCCATCTTAGAGGGTCGTCCACTATCAGCAGCTAAGTATATAACGCTTACTGAATCAGAGAGGGATATTATTCATCTTGCAGTCATCCAGAATACAGCAGTGGTGGAACCTTTTATAGAGTAAGTTAAAAATAAACTTCTACATACAATAAAGTTCTGAAACTTAAAAATATTTTAACTCTTGTTTCTTCTCTTTCTCGTAATAAGCTTGCACCTATAACATTTACAAGACAACAATGTTAGGTGTCGACGTGATGGTACTGTACTATGGAATATGCATACAAAGAATTTTCCAACGTGGTTGAAGGAACATGAATGTAATATGTATTTTTTGTGTTTATCTGCCTGTTTGTTTGAATAATGGTAGTATAAGTGACATATATTTTAAACTTTAGGTACCTATTGATTCAGAAAATCATGGAAAACTTCTCAAGATGTTAGCATATAGTCCACGTTGTAAGGCCATATCATATACATGCTATATAGTTAATGGGCAGAGGTTTCATACAAGTTTAACTGATAGAAAAAGTCAGAACAGTGGTGTGTATTATGAGGCGACTGCTATGTGTAGATCGAGTGCAAAGGATACATCACAAGTTGCTGATTTAGTATCATATTATGGCAGAGTTATTGACATAATACTGTTGGACTACAATTTATTTTATATCCCAGTTTTCAGATGTCAATGGGCAGTGAGAGGCAACGGTGTGAAAGTTGAAGAGGGTTTCACACTTGTTAACCTGAACCACAACCAAGTATCCTTTTCAAAAGATCCTTTCATATTAGCTTCTCAAGCTAAACAAATTTTTTACTCAAGAGAGAGTGAGTCGTTTACTTGGTATGTTGCTATGAAGTGTCCTTTTAGAAGTTATACTGAGGGCAATGCAGAACATGGAGATATAGATATAGGTCCTTTCCCTGCAGTTGTTGACATGGATGTCGATGACTTTAGAGATGAAGTTCAGAATGCCAGAACTGATTATGAAGACATTTACGTCTAGAATGCAAGAATTGATTGTGAATGCCATATCTGAGTGTCTTCTATAAATTATGTCTGTTTATACTATGTCAAATGTATTAACCTTTTGACCAAACCAAATTTCTAATGTTTCAGGTAATATTTGATGGGTCGACCAAAGGGAAAAAAAATAAATGCCAGAAGGCTGTAGTAGAAGATGAGGTTGAGTTTGTAAGTACTCAGCAAAATACAGAACAAGACTTAGGAGATCAGACTTTCAATGCTGCTAATGAAGTGGAACAAGAATTGGAGGATCAGACTTTCAAAGCCACTGATGAGGTGGAACAAGAATTGGAGGATTAGACTTTCAAAGGTGCTGATGAAGTGGAGCAAGAATTGGAGGATCAGACTTTCATAGCTGCTGATGAGGTGGAGCAAGAATTAGAGGATCAGAGCCTGAATGAAATAATTCAAGAACCAGCTAGTAGTGAATAATTTAAGTTGATAAGTTGACTGACTGTTTGATAAGTTTTCTGTGTAATTTGAGATGTATTTAATTAATTAGATGATGGAGATAAAGATGGAGGACACAAAGATGTGGCCGCTGAGATTGATAAGGAGCATAACATAGTGAAACCTCAGCCTAAGAGACGTCAGGGACCAACTAGAATGCGAGATATAGCAAAAGACCCTAATACTCAAGAGAAAGTTGAATTTACTAACTTAGGAGAACCTTGTGGAGCTGGATCAGTTAAACTGTCTTCTTATGTAGGTCCTTTGGTACGTGAACATGTACTTGTTACCATTGAAGATTGGAGAAAAGTGGATCAGGGAACCAAGACAATTTTGTGGAAATCTGTACAAGTATTTATATGAATGTGCAAGCTATAATACCAATTCTGTGGAAATCTTAACTAGATGACTGATGGTTACTTACAATCTGCTTTTATTGTGACTGCAGGCCAGATTTGAACTAGATGAAGATTACCAAAAAGTTGCAGTTTAGACAAATGGGATGTTTATGGAGAGTGTCTAAATCACGAGTTGTTACTCAGATTAGAAATGCTCCTAACATCCGGGCTAGAATGAATATGCGACCAAAAATGTTCCAATTAATGAGTGGAGGAATTTTCTCAGAGTGAAAACAAGCAATGCCTTTAAGGTAGTCAATTGTATGTAAGTGTTTTTGATATGTTAATAATTTTCAATAGTTATGATTAAATATTGTATGTGTACAGGCTATAAGTGATAAATATAAGGAGCGTAGGCGTAAGCAGATTCTCCATACTTGTAGTCATTGAGGAATGGTTAGACTAACAGAGGACATGGTTAGTTATTATGTTCTATTGTGATCTGATTCGTTTATGTAGATCTATTGCTGATGATGATGTATATTTGTATAGAAAAAGGAGTGTGATGAACCATCTCAATTGACAAGACTCAAGGTCTGGATTAAGTCACGAACTAAGAAGGATGGTACACCAGTTAACACTAATGCTTCTAAAAAGATTGTAAGTAGTGGTAGATGTAGTTCTATTGTTTTATGTATTGATGCTGTGATTTGTTTAATTTCTTTATGTATTTTGTTTTTTGTAAATCAGATGAAGGCAGGAGAAGTAGAAAGTGATGTTCCTACTTCATCAAATCTGAAAGAAGATGGTCTTTCTCAAGTTCTGGGACCTGACAAGCCAGGTCGGCTATGAGCAATGGGTAGAGGAATGAGCATAACCAAAGTTGCTTTTTTCCAAATGAGAAACAAGGGCATGGCTCAAATGCAAGAAAATCACATCACTTTATAGCATAAGGTAAAAGACTTAGAAGCTCAAATTGCAAGTATGAAGGTAAGAAAACCTTTCTTAAACATTATGGTAAACTCTATGTGTAAATAAAAACTGAAAGTCCAAGTTTCAACATCACAGAAAGCAGACGCTAAAATAGGGGAAAACTTAGCTCCAAGAGTAAGTGAACATATAAGATAACATATTAGCGTTAAAATATCATTTTACTTTACTTTCTAACTGTTTGCCTATGGATTTGTTTTTATTAGAGTGTAAACAGACGAGCACATCCAAGGTGTTTAGTTGTTGACTGGTGTGGTTTGGATGAAGGAGTTGCTGAAGGACGTCTTTTGTCTTCTGACCCGCAAGACTTTGTAAATGAAATTTCTTTCGGCCCTAATGCAGTTAAGATATTAATGGAAACTGCTACAAAACCAGAAGCATTCATATGGAGACATGCAACCAACATGTTCAGTATTGAACAAGCTATGGGTTAAATTATTGCATGGCCTTCAAAACACTACATTCTCTTGGATGTGATGTCCGAGTTTGAGGAAACAACGCACCTGGTAGGTATTTTCTAATTGAAATAGTAACTTGTTCATATTTAAATATTGACGCAAAACTTTATGGTGATATTGTATAGGGACAAGAAACTACTAATAAGTGCAGACTACTTGATTGGAGTGGAGACTAAGAAATTGTTGTTGCTGAATGGTGTTGGCAAACACAAGAACCGAAAGCAATGGTTAATGGACTCCCATTAGGTCCGAATGCAGTGAAGGTATTCATTGATGCTGTAATAGAACCAGAGACTTTTCTATGGAGACCTACAGTAGAAGTTAGCACACGTGAAGACTGTTTCAAGGCATTTGTAGCATGGCCATCCACTTGTGTGTTGTTTGAAAACACACACTCTCCACATGAAAGTTCACAGTCTCAACCCCAAACAAAGCAAATGGAACTAACAACAACATAACTCAAGAAAGCTGCAGCAACGCCACCAGCACCTGTCAAGAAGGCGAAAAAGGTTTTACAATTGTCACCTGTTCGAAGATCTCCGGTAATTAATATATGTTTATATTCCTTTATATGATTTTTGTTCTGGTTGGTCAATTTTTTGCGCTAACATAAACATGTTTGCAGCGTAAAAAGCAGGAAGTAAATCAAAGGTGCAAACTCATGGATATTAGTGGGAAACAGAGGGTAGTTGCAAAGGGATTTTGGGCTTCAAATGATCCAGAACATAAAGTTCATTTCGTTCCACTTGGACTAAATGTTGTTAAGGTTTGGATAGATGTGGTGAAGGTCACAAATGCATCAACTTGGAGGCCTTGTTCTGAGATAGAGTATATGGCAGATGCATTAGGTACAACAATAACATGGCCACATGACAAGGTGATTATCTATTGAACCTTGTATTTTGAAGATGACTTATGTTGTATGATGATTAGAATGACTTTTGAAGTAATGTAGTCGATCTTTTGGATCAAAACATGTATGGATTGGTGATCTTTTGGTCAATATTTATAAATTAGTTTCTTATTATGTGTCTTGCTCAATCTTTATGCATTACATGTTAATTTTCACCTTAAAATAACACAAACAAAGCCCAGTAACATCGACAGAACCATTAGCAATACAAACTAAGTCGTAGCTCGTAATTATTGTCATAGTTCCAATAATTACAGTGTATAACATATGTTATTAAAAGAAATATTACGGCATCAAAGAACAGCTACATTAACAAATTAAATAGCTCTCACTATAGAAAATTAAATAACAACACATTAATTACGCTATTATATAATACCAAATGATAGCATCACTGGAAAACGCTATAATATACACTACCTCTATTATATCTCCCGAAGACATAGCGTTTACGAATGAGCTATATATTACTTGTGATAGTGCTTATCATGAGCTAAGAATGACCAAATATCTTGTAGTGTAAATCATGTCATTCCAGATAATCAAGAGCTCACCATTATTTATGATAGGCATCGATCAATAGCGAGAGCTATTCTTAAAGTGTACCCTCTTTCTGCTAGGGGAATTTGTACCTACCATCTCCGGAAAAACATTCTCCTAAAATTTCGAGGTGGAGATGCTTTTAGGCTTGTTAAGAAAGCTGCATCTGCATATAGGTTACGAGAGTTCAATGCATTATTTGATCAAATTAAAGCTCTGAATCCTACACTACATGGTTACTTGCAAAAGGCGGATGTTCGCTTGTGGAGTCGAGTACATTTTCCAAGAAATAGATATAATATCACCACCATAAACATAGCAGAGTCTATAAACCATGCACTAAACGAGGCGAGAAATTATCCTATTGTCCCACTTTTGGATGCAATAAGGTCTATGTTAACTAGGTTGTTTGCGACAAGGAGGAAAAAATGCTAGTTTGATGGCAACCACTATGACAACAGGAGTTGAAAAACTACTTAAGGTAATTCGTATTCGTTTGTAGATTTTTTCTCAATACATCAGACTTATTTTAGATTCATTTTCTATGGTGGAGTGGAAGCAAGACAATGTACTGTACAGGAGATAGATGAGCACCAAACCCAAGTCACAAGTCCGACAACGTCACATGTGGTTAATCTAACTCTAAGAAAGTGTTCTTGCAAAAGGTATGACTTGGATAAAATACTGTGTGTCCATGTTGTTGTCGCAGATGAAGCATCTACACAGTCGCGTATATCCTTTACCTATATGTACTTTCATACGACCTACTTGTACAATGCGTACTCCAAAAGTGTAATGCCAAGAGATGTTGCACTACCCGTGCCTGACGAAGTTGCAAAGAAAGTTTGTAGACCTCCTATTGTACGTCAACAACCAGGCAGACCAAAGAACTCACGCATTAAGTCTACATTTGAAGTGCTAATGGAGAAAAAAAGAGTAAGAAAAGAGTACACTTGTGCCAAATATCATCAAGTTGGTCATAATAAAAGAAAATGTA
Organism: Lepidium africanum; assembly: GCA_900406405.1. Lineage (NCBI taxonomy): Eukaryota > Viridiplantae > Streptophyta > Magnoliopsida > Brassicales > Brassicaceae > Lepidium > Lepidium africanum. Next base: position 111,890 of record OVAX01000113.1, on the reverse strand, counting down.
CAACGTTAATTCATTTACTGTTATATGATGTCAATATGAACAAGGTTTACTTTGTAACTCTACTTTACATTACATTCAACTAGTGTTACTGATTTACTTTATTAATAAATCTACAGTCTTTTGTAATAAATCTACATGCTTTATTAATTAATCTGCAAGCGAGTATAATAAACTTGCATGAGAGTATAATAAACCTGCAAGAGATTATAATAAATCCGTAGAGGTCTAACATGCAACCAAATAATACTTAAATAGCATGCATTCATTTCTTCTCTATTATATCTTAATGTTGGGAAAAATACTATATGTCTGACACCTAGGAAATTACAAAATACCAAGAAGTGTAAAACCAACAGGCATAAAGCTAAAACGTGTAAAACCAAGTCGTTCACTGTGTGGATCCAATGAAGTTGTACTTGTCATCGAACTCTCCATATGAGTTGGGTCAGTTAAGGATATAATCTCTTCAACTGGTAGCTCGTCCATGAACTCCGCTGCATATTTTTCACGAATTCCAACAATGGCTTCATCATTAAGTCTAGAAAAACCACATCCAAGGGCCAAACACTCAATAAATTTCAAGGTATAAACTCCACAATCGCCTGATTAGATGTTCTGTGGAATACTTTTCACCCTATACATGGTGTAGGCAGTCGTACTAATCTTTGAATGCATCTCTAGTGGAGAGAAACACTTCACCATAAGGGGAATCATCCTCTAATATGCCCTACAGCTGTCAAACAATTCATTTTCCTTGCAGAAGTTGAGGTCAGAGTCATAAATTTTGATCTTTTGCTTCAACAAATTAACCTCCACTGCCACCCAATGCTGATTGTCGATGTTGTGAGGAATGTACAACGTATCAACATCTTCCACCCATTTATTCCCAGTTGCAGAAAATGTGGGAATTACACCATTATAGAGATTACGAAACCCCTATGGGAAACCCCATATCTTCTCTTTCCCAACAAAATCTCTCTCGTATTGTCTGCACCATACACTAGCGAACAAAGGGTCTAGGAAAGTGATATGAGCATTCTTGTATGGTGATGGATTTTGATGTAATCGTTGTCGAAACAGATTCATTCCATATGTTATATGTTGTGCAGTAAATCGGGTAAACTAATAAAGAAATCTGCATAATCAGATATAAATCTACATATACCATAATAAATCTATAGCACGACTAACCTCATCATTCAACCAGCCAAACTTGTCACAAATCCAATCTTCCTTTGGTGTCATTAGTTCCAAGTAAAAATCAACTCTAGCTTCACTCAACAACCCATCATCCCTACAATCAAGCAACATACACATGATGACAAGCCATTTCATTTGATAATAATGTTTAAATCAACTAAGATTATATTACTAACAAATCACAGTACACATAATCTGCCAAGCGCATAAGCTTATCGTGCTCAACCGGTTCAAACGGATCATAGCTACCCTCCGTCAGGATAATTCTCTTCACAACAGAATCACCTGTGTATGGTGATACCTGTGTCTTTGCCATTTTAATTTGACGACCCTTTCTTAAAACACCAACATCAGCTTGCATGAGTTTGTGGAGTTTGTCCACTACACTACTTAAATTCTTCATCGTTGCCCTCTTAATAGGGTCCAAAAATTTAGAGAAGGTAGGTGAAGATGTACCACATTTTATTGGTGCAAAATCCTTTCTTCCTTTACTCGAGGTTGAGAAATCTTTAACTCTTCCACACTTTCACGATCTCGAACCTGAGAGCTTCTGACGACTCTTGAGATAAGACAATCGGGATCAGATGTGTCTTCAGTCTCTATCATCCATGACTGAAATGCATGAAGTTTACAAATAAAACAACAAAACTATGAAACAAATTTCCAAAACAAATCTGCAACGAAATTGAACAAATCTACAACATAATTAACAAATCTGCAACAAAATTAACACATCTGCAAGATGACATATAAGTTAATATTCTACAACATTCAGATTCAATGATGCACATAAAGAATACATAATCCGTGCATCCGAATTACAAACATACAATAACACATCACAACATTCAGGTCTTTATAATAACACATCATAAAATCATAGCACTAAGTTCTTTATCATAACACAACAAAAACATAGCAAGTTACAATATGTCTCAGTCAAACAGATACTTACGTATCGGACCCTTCTTTTCTAGACCAGGAGCAGCTCCATTTCCACTAGCAGCTGCAGCTCCACGAACACCAGAATTAGATGGTCATACATCAATCACATTTGGTGTAGCTTTATCCTGTAGTTTGGCCTCCATCGTTAGAATCTAGTTGCTCACATTCTGCTGGAACTCCACAAAGTTGTCCTCCATTGCAGATATCCTTTCAGCAATCTTCTCTTGTGCTCCACTAAGGCTGTCTTCCATTGTGTTCATCTTCTCGCCAAACACTTGAAATTGGTCGGTCAAGTTCTCTAGCATCTTCATGATTCCAAGATCACGAGCAGTTGAAGCTTCTGCCTTTGCCTTTTCTTTCTTCTTTTTGTTCTTCAAGAACTCCAATAAACTGGTGTTCATTCTGTTTTCATTATCCGCGTCTTCAACATTCATGTCTTCAGTGTTCTTCATTTTACCCTTCTTTGCCTTTTTCGCACTTCCCTTTGTTGCTGTAGATTTTTTCCCTTTGGGAGTTTTAGCCAAACTCACAGGCCAAAAGGACTCATCCAAACAATCAGCGATGATATCTTGTATCATGTTGTCAACCTTCGGGTCAAATGCGTTGTTGGGCCAAACGAGATAAATCTCATCAAGAGGCTTCAGCACGAGGTGTTTGACGCAGACCTGAATGAGATATAACAAAATATTAGATAAATATGCAACAACCAAAACACTTACAAATAATCATGAAACACAAATATTAACCTTTTTATCCTCTGATTGTTCCATCTCCTCTAGAATGAGTTCCTCAAAGTCAAAGTGCTTATGACCAGATGACTGTCGGTGATGTGAATCTCCCAAGGATTGACGTTCTAGAGTTGAGAAAAGGATAAGCCTTGCTTCAAAAAAACCGTGAGGACTCAATGGCAAGGTTGGTGAATCATTTGGTTGCACAAAGGCTGCGGAAGACTTTGATATTCCATGGATCAAAGGGTCGTACAAGGGATGTGGAAGGCCCTTGATATTCCCGATTCGGTTTCTAAGGATATTACGCACCAAAGAAAGTCAAATTCATAGATTCCAAAACGTTTGATTAAAAGTTGTTTTTCCCAAATGAGATTACAAAGATTATATAAGCCTAATTCTAGATAATAAATTGCCTTGGGAATAAACTAAGACAAGACAATAAATTGTCTGAACTTTAAGTGCTAAAGACTTATGCATGAAGGGAAGAGAAAATACAAGGAATAAATGATGTGGGTCAACTTCATTGTCTCCTCTTAAATGGAAGCACACTCAATACTCCTTTAGCCTCCAAATTCGTCACTATTCATGGACTGAGCTTTATGGTGCATTTGAAGACATATTTTGGGTTTCTTTAAGGCTTAAGATGGGCTAGACTTGATAAGTAACATCTCCAATGGATTTTTGAATGTTCTCTTTCTTCAAAACCTCATGAATAAGTCCATTTATCCCTCTTTAACCTGCTTAGCTTTTCTTCCATTATTTGTCAACAAATTTATGGAATGAATTTTCTTCTTTATTCCGGATGCTCACCATGATCACATCAATCAGAGTAAAGGAATGTTCTCAGCATCTTCTATTTTGTTGCCAAACTTTTCTCTTAAGACCGGAATAAACTCAAACGCCCAAACCAACAGCGCATGCACACATTTGTGAATAGTATAAGAATCACCATCCAATGAAGCAACTTTGATTGACGTGATCAATGATTGAAAAGCATCTCAACCCCAAGAGTAATTCTCAAACCTCTATGCATCCATAACCCTCTTTGCAGCAGTAAGTGGAATCCGACTTCCACGATGTAAACCATGCACTCCAACATGCAAGATTACAAGTAACGCAATCATCTTTCTTCTTGTAAATGACCATAACCGACATCTTGAAAGTACATCTTGGAGCTCAACCCAAGTAGGACCTTCTGATTACCAAAAAAATAGATGAATTAAATTCAATGTTATAAACATAATGTACAGAGTAAGAAACGAGCTAGAACCAAGCTATAAAACCTTTTGGTTTTGCATGCATCTACTAACTTGGATTTATATGCATTACTGTCCAGAATTCAGTATGATTGATTTCCACTTCCTCTCCATCACCAATAACTCCACAGTTTAGCTTAGTTAGCTCCTCAAACTTGTGCAAAGAAATCCGGATTGGCCGATTACCAACCAATGCCTAGAATTCGTTGTCGTTCTTAACAACCAATTGATTGACCAACAAGTGATGAACCGGTTTTGTTTGCCATATATACGGAATGGATGCAAGCTTTAAAAACAAACCAACCTGAAATGTATATGATTGAAAATATTAATTTCAATCTATTATGTACAAAGTTAAAACAAAATAAGAGATAAACAAAAATAACAAGAGAATTAATCTGAGATGTGTCCCTTATATGATTGAAAACGTCTTTACCAATTCCTTCGATCATGTCACTGAAATCAGTCAATTTGCAGTAGTTATTGAAGCTTCGATGTGATAATGGAGATTTTCCTGGTGGAAATAACCTCGGAGGATAATCCTTTGCAGCTATTTATCTGGAAATGCAAATGAAAAACAAAATCAGAAAACAAGAGAACAAATAAATCTACTATACAACATATTCATAACAAAATAAATCTGCATATCTAAACTCTTACACAAAATAAATCTGAAGAAAAGGAAGAGAAATCAATCTTTACCTACTCTAAATTGAATCATCAAGAACAACAAAAGCTAAGTATAATCAAATATAGCCAAGAGTATTAAGTCATGAAACAAGAAAATCGATCACCACACAAGAAATAAAACCAGTGAAACTACTATACAAAACCAAAAACCACACCAAATTTTTGTAATTAGTTAAAAGAGCAGCTGGAACTGCAACAACCCTATACTCAAACAAGCTATTGAAGGTTTCTAATCTCAAAAAGACATAATCAAGTACAGCCAATAGAATAAGTATTACTTCCAAGACTGAGACTACTTTCAAACACAAAGTCCAAGTCTACTGCTTTAACTTGACAGTAAAACGAACAAATAAATTTGAAAACATGAGTACTAGAAATAGAAAACGATTGATTGGATTTTCACCTAAACTCTGAAGATTCCCCCTGTAAGTTGATAGTTTGAGATGGTGCTTGTTGTGCTAATGCTAAAGGCAGAGCATTATCATTCGAACCTGCAAATCGATAACAAGACATAATCATGAAACAAACCTATGAGAATAACAAAATAAAAAATAAATAAATCTACTTCACATATAAATATATATTCAATAGGTCTATAATGAATCAATAAATATCAAACAACAATCAATAAACCTACAACTTTATAAATGAAAAGAAAAAACAAAAAATAAATCTACTATACATCATATTAAAAAATATATATAAATCTGCATATCTAAAAGAGTAAACAAATTTTTTCTGAAATCAATCTTCTCTTACATAAATCAACATAACAAGAACTCAAAATCAAATTAATCTCCTTATTTAAACCCATAAATTGTTAAGATACAAGAAGAATAAATCTGAAGCTAAAATCGAATCAGGCTATAAGAAGTTGTATATATATACACCAAAATCACGACATCAATCTAAACTTGAATGAATCTACAAGAAATTTTAAAAATTTGCAGATTTGAAAGTAAAATCGAATACATCTTCTTCTCTAATCATGAAATCAACTAAATCTCAAAGAAATCAACTAAATAATATCTTGGTATCTTAGTATCATACACCAAAACCAAAATCTCGAACCAACACCAAGATCTAAGTTAAGAGAAATCATGAGAAAACAAACAAAGAGGAGAAGTGTACCTTCGCCGAAGAAGCAACCCCGAACCAGAAGCTGCCGTGGTGGAGAGAACCGCCAGAGAAACCAAGGGTGATGGAACCGTCAGAGGCCAAAACCCAACCCTTCGTGAGAGAGAATTTCGAAGAATGTGTTTTTTCAAAACTCTAAATTTCTGAAGAATGTGTTTTTTACTAGGCAGTAAGAATGTCTTGTTTTTTACATTTAGTTTTTTTTTAGCTTTCTTTTGTTACCTTAGGTTAAGAAGTAATTAACTTTTTTTCAATGAATACTAAAATTAAATATTTATGTCTTTTTACCCACAAATTTTAATCTTCACAATATGGAGCATTATTCTAGTAATTATGTAATATTCTAGCATTATTCTAGTAATTATTTTTTTTGGTTAAACATTACTGTTATGTCATACACGAAAGAAGTTTCAAGATGATAAGATTGAAACATTTCTTATCATCATCGATTAATGATAGGGTCATTTAAATCAATATACATAGATTTTAAGTTAATTAGGAATCATGTAAGAGAGAGAAAAAAAATGGTACTGTAGATGTTTTAGAACAAAAATAACACTAATACTAACAAAAACATGTACACAGAATGTTACAAGAATGTTACCTGTATATAAATGTTGTTAGAGTTGTAAACATAGTTACTCGTATATAGACATTGTTAATGTCATACATATATTTTTATCTATATAGAAACATATTATTACCTATATATAAATGTTGTTAGTGTCGTAAATATTGTTAACATAAACTGCATGAAAATAACTATAGAAATATAGAAAGCATGAGACACATAAATGTGTTAGATATGATTAAATATGTGTTGTAAACATAATGTTATCCATATATATATATATATATATGTTGTTAGAGCCGTAAACTTAGATTTACCCGTGTATATATGTTGTTGGTGTGATAAACATAAATGTTACGGTAAAGTTAAGATGAACATTATTCTTCATGTTTGTTTCTAAATAGGGGTAAAATAGACATTTTACATAGAGAATTGGATAATGGGACCCATAGGTACTTACCTACTATATGGAAAACTTATGTATAGATGATGGTGTTTCTCTTAAAAATATATATATATATATATATATATATATATATGTCTCTTCCGCAAATAGTCAAGGCATTAAAGTGCCTAGCCATAGACAAACAAGGGTCATGACTTTAAAATGATATGTTGACAAAGAAAATTTTATATTAAATGGTTTTTTATAATTTATTTTGTTTGGCTTTATATTCAATTTTTTTTCGTCATTGAACTTCCATTTATGAAATTGTTTATACATCATTCGTTACAACTAGCAAAACAAAAGCAGGACATGAATCAAAAATAAACCAATCTCGATCACTCGGGCGTAGTATATATTTGGCAGCATATCAACACACACATTATGTGACCGAAAAACATATCAAAGTTGCGTCTCTTTAAACATTGACTGTCAATCCAGAATTGTTTGTACAAAATATTGGAGCCTAAGATTACTCCCTTTGGAGTTGATCAACTGTATGATACTTTGATTATCTCCTTCAAATAGAACCTTATTATAACCCAAGGCCCAAGCGGATTGCATAGCCCATTGGAGAGCACTTAATTCTGCTTCTTCAACTGTAAATAGGCCTTTGTACCTACCCATTATACAGTGTAACACCACACATCTATTATTCCATATTACCCAACCTAAACCAGAAGCATTATCACCTTGATGATGGGACACATCAAAATTGCATTTGGCCCATGTTACTGGTGCTGGTTGCCAATGAGGTGGATTCGATCTCATGAAAGTTGATGGTCTAGGAAGTGAAGCATCTAAGCTTTGTTTACATGATAGCCATTCTTCTAGATCAGTAACGGCCCATCTATATGTATCCTGATAAGTGTATGTACGATTCCCATACAAAAGATTATTACGACTAGTCCATAGTCTCCAAAGTATCATGAATGGCAATAAGTGGATATGCCTCTCTATTGTGCTGTCATGTGCTAACTCTACGAGAAAATGTAGTTTCTGGTCAATAGCTATTGATGAAACACAAAGAAAACTTGGCAAAATTCCTGAACAAAGCCACACTGCTTTAGCAAAAGAGCAATCAAAGAAAATATATGGTAGAAAGTAGACTGTTTATAGCGAAACTTTTTGAGGCTCGCCAAATTTCTCTATTAATATCTTCATAGCCACCAAAATATTGGTTGCCATTTTGGTGGCCCATTACAAACTCCCTAAATTTTATAAGTGTTCTCTTATTTCTCTCGTCTCACAGACTTCGTTCCCTTTTTGTTTCCTAAATGAATTGCAACTTATTTTTATAGACAAGTGAGTCTTCTTCTGCTCTTCATTTATCTTCTTTTCCTCCTCTTCCATGTGTCTTCTCTCCTTCTATTGAACCAAAACCCTAACGTTTATTTTTTCTTAGGTTTGACCACGAATCCTTCGAGATCTCTTCCCGTTCCCTCTGTGTCTCAAAGAAGGACTTCAACAACATCTGTGAGCGGTGGAGTCCATTCTTATGCAGGGTTAGCTACACCGCAACTTCCTCCTATGAGCTTGGATGAGATAATGGCGTATCCATCTCGTCGCCTCAAGCCAAGATTACATCCTGACAGACCAGAAGGACCTAAGGATGTTTGGTGAAAATTAAATTTTAGATTCAGAATATTTTGACTTGTTTCTGAAGCTTGTAGATCCATTGGTTTCACTAAGTACAAGTATTTGTGCTCAGTTAGTCTTGATTGCTTTGATTTTGCTTTCTGGATTTTGTTCCCGAAGCTTGTAGATCCATTGGTTTCACTGAATGCAAGAATTTGTGCTCAGTTAGTCTTGATTGCTTTGATTTTTGCTTTCTGGATTTTGTTTATGAAGCTTGTAAGTCCATTATTGTCACTAACTACAAGTATTTGTGCTCTTATTTTGGTTTAGAATTGATATGATTGGTGCTTTATGATTTCTTTGGTGACGTTATTCATATGAATTGCTTCATTTGGCTTTGATTGTTGTATTTGCACTTTGCTTCATGTGGCTTTGAGTGTCATCATTTTTCAAATTCCTTTAATTTTGTTTGTATTCTAAATTCCTTCACGTAAGCTACCTAAAAACAACTTTAGTTGCTTCACGTGGCTTTATTTGTTTCTTTGCATTTAAATCTTACAAAACTACTAAGGTTTAAGTTGGTTAAGGCTTAATTGTTTCATAATAGATGCAGAGTAATAACGATTCTAAAGCTTTCGTAGAGAAGAAATGTATAGATAATGACTTCTTCCTTTCAAGTTTAATCCACAATTGTTAATTATCTAATAGAACACTAACACTGATTCTTTGTTAATCATCTCTGTTTGTTAGGTTTAGACTTGATAATTGTGTAAGGATTGATATCACTTCCATATACCAAAACGATTTCAACAGTGCATGGAGCTCTCTACAAAACGTTCCACCGAAGGATCAGAATCAATGGTGGTCAAAGTTTGCGTTATGTTATCATTTCCATTTCTGTTTTTTTTTTATGAACATTTGTTGGTTTTTCAACAACAATTCTCTTTTAATCAGAAACGCTATTACATGGAAATAGAACATCATGAAATGGTTGTCAAATTATACCGCAAGCAGCTTAGAGATTTGATCAAGAACGTGATTGACAAGGGAAAACGAGAAAGAGTCAAACCAGGTTTTCTGGATGCTGATTTATGGAATATGTTGTTGGAACGTTGTGGAAGACACCTACAACAATTAAAAGTCCAGAATCTGTAGTGAGATAAGAAAATCCATTTGAGATGGTTTTGGAGTACATCACCACACTACAGGTTCAAGGCCATTTGCCAAAATTCAATTAAAGATGGTAAGAAGAATGTAATATATGTTCGCTAATTTCTAATTTTAATTGTGGCTGCATATTGGTATGGTGTTATGTCTAACCATATGTTTTTTTCCAGGCTGAAGCAAATAATGGTATTATGTCATCGAGTCCAGAATTGATTAAGAAGACTCACACTAAATCAGATGGGACCACCTTTGTGGATAAGAAAGCTGAAAAGATATTTGAGGATATTCATACCTTGGCAAATAAGATGTCAACACCCAATCTGGATTCAGGTGATAGTGAAGAAGTTTTCACTGTTTCAACACCTACTCCAATTATGTTGGATAAGGCTTTCTTTGTGGTAACAACTTCTGTTTTAGCCAATTTGTTTAGATTCAAAAGATAATTATATTTGTTATTATGCTATCTTGATTCTACTGTTGTTTCTTGATTCGTGAAGTTTGCTGAAAATGATTTGGGAATCGTGTAGAGATGTTGTGTAGCTTGTGGAGAGATAGGTCTTATTCATTGATTTTGTTGATTTGTTTGCAATGCTTAGCTACGGTTGATTAAGTTTCTTTGATTAGGCTTTCTTTGTATCATACTTAGACGATTCTGTGAAATATTTTTTTTATTTTAGAACTTTGTGGTTTTATTGCACTAATATTCTTTTTTTTATGTTGCTGTGTAATTAACCGTAGCTAAGCCTTGTTGTTTTTTATTTTGTTGTGTAATCAAACGTTTCAACCTACAATGCTTACAGATTCTTATTTACACCATCAATGTAAGTTTTCATTATTATGATCTCAAGTCTTAAATTGTAAAACTCTAGGTATATGTTTTTTTTTTTAATATTAGAACTTAAGTTATACTATTGACATGGAAACACCTCTTTTGGAACTTAGAATATAGGCTAATGTATAGGAAGTTCTTCTTTTGTAACTTAGAAACTTGGCGACTTTTGTATGTTTATAATCTTTTGTAACAAAATCTTTTTACCTTTAATTATTTGGTTTAAATTTGTCTTTTGTTAATTACTTATTTGAGATTTCCGTTTATAAATGGAATAAATAAAATTAATAATATCTAACCGAATTAATATTATAGTAAAACTTAAGTTTCACCACCAAAATATCAGTAGTTATATCTATGATACTAACGGTACGCGCCAAATATCAAATTGCGCACCATTAAATATGTATTAGACCGTCACCATTTACCCACTGCTTTTTAGCGGCTAACTTAGTCGATCATTGCTACTGCCGTTAGGTTACACAAATAGTGGCTATGGCTACAAATGTTTGGTAGCTATATTAGTGACTATGATCAATCACTTCTGCGGTAGCTAACTTAGTCGCTCATTGCTACTGCCGTACGGTTACAAAAACAGTGGCTATGGGTACAAATGTTTGGTAGTTATATCAGTGACTATGATCAACCACTTCTGTGATAGCTAACAGTAACCAACTTCAGTTAACACCACTAATATATCGGTATGTTTGTAGCTAAGTAGCACAATTTAATGGTGGCTACGTGAATAGCTAAATGATACTATAAAACGGTGACAATTTTGGTTGCTTTCTTACCATTGAATTGTGTTGTTGAGACGCGGTGGCTATGTAATCAATGCTCGCCACCATTCGCCACCAAACATTTCTTAGCTACCATCAATACGCAACTAAAATTTTTGGTTCCTAGTGGTTGCAAACCTCAATTTCGCAACCGATATAAAGATGTAGCCACTGTGTGTTATATGACCATTTTCTTGTAGTATATCAATTGTGTAATCCCACCACAAACACTCCCCACTCCATTTTTCATGGACTCAAGAAACTTGTTCCTTACGTTTTGAGTTTCGTACTTGTACGAGACTGGCTTTCGAGTCTTACTTGACTCAAATCTAATTAAACTCTACGCAAGCTTGGTTCCGGACATTACTTGTATATAAAATGAAACTAACAGTGTATAAAGGTCTGGAAAGGAATTGATTTTTTGGGTTATAAGCTCTTACGTACGTTAGTTAGCTGTTCGCTTCATTTATTGATAATATATATGTGGATATGCATGTATACTCGAAAAAAATTTCGTCAAACAGTTAATAACTTGTTTTTCTATTGGAATTTGATTTCAAGTAATTGTATTACCTTGTAGCAAGGGTTAGGATTTTAATTATTGATATAAGTCTTGTTAACAAAATCGTATATTCATTTTTCTTTTATATATCTCTTTTTCTCAAGTTTGAAAATCTTTTTAGGTGAAAGACAAACATGAATCACCTCACATACAAATATTTAATAAATTTAGGCAGTTGCTTAAGTCAAATCGCATTTGATATATTCATATCTCCACTAATTACCTTTCTTTTTGTTAATTAATCTCCACTAAATACCGCTATGTGAATAAATATATAGACTGGTTCTATAAAATAAAATAGCTAAATAATTAATTGGATAACGACGTGATCATAACATGGATGGGCAGACTTATTATCGAGATATGACTGAATATATAGACTGATTCCATGTAAAAATAAAACAAAATTAGTTGGAAAACGACATGATTACACATGGATGAGCATGATGATGCAAGTGTCACCAACTGCTTAATTGAATAATCATACTGCGACGATATCGTCCTGTAATTACGTTGACTAACTGTGGCGAGACCACATCTAACTTAAAACAACAACAAAAAATCATGATCCATTTGAAGTTGACTCATTAAGGATAAGTTTACTATCGGTACCATGTTAGTCATCTTAGAAAGATATGTGGAGTAACTGATTTTATTTTAACAAAGTGCCCATATATGAAAAAAAAAAACTCATTAATCTAAGACTCGATCAAATTTTCTCAAATACACAAAAAAAATGAATTTTCTTTTCTTTTCTGATTTAACCATGTCTCTCTAAATCGGTTCAATTAGATATTTTGCTTCGTTTTAAATCGAGTTACCCATCAAATATATAAATATATATATATATATATATATATATATATATAATCACAAGCATCGAAACTACTTTTTTTTACAACAAAAACAGTTCACTTAATTTTGGATTGGATTACATATTCCGCTACCAGTTGCTTCGGTGATATAAAATAATATATCAATAGTTAGTGCCGTTTGTACGATCTCAAAAGTCAAACCATCTTGTAGTTATTAAGATAAGCAAACCATCTCCTAAATTAATGATTCACACGTTCTTATTATATCATCTCCGATGATCTTACGATCGCTTTTCCTTTTTTGTTTTCCTTACGAAACCAAAAACGAAAGACTATGAGGTTTTTGATATATAAAGCTCTTTCACTGGAATAGCTTTTGGTCCTCATGAAACCGGGAAGTCCAATTACTCACATTTACCGTCAAATCGTTAAACCACTTGCCACCATCGATGATGGTGTTCATGTCAAGATTAAGCTTTTACTTTTCTTTCTTGCTACTGTTACAGCTTTGTTCTGCACAAAGCAGCGAATTTGAAAATGATGATCACAGGACACGGTTCAATCCAACCATGGCTATAGTCATGATTGTACTCGTCAGTGTTTTTTTCACTCTTGGATGTGTCTCTGTCTATATGAGGAACTGTATCGAGCAATATCTAGGGATCGATAACTCCAGGGAATCAGGAAACTGGCTAAACGTGAGGCAAACAGCTCGTGGGCTCGACGCATCTGTAATAGACACGTTTCCGACTTTCCGTTATTCGACCGTGAAGACGTTGAGGATCGACAAAGAAGCGTTGGAGTGTCCCGTTTGCCTCAATGAGTTTGAGGACGACGAAACGCTACGTTTGATTCCTCAGTGTCGCCACGTGTTTCATCCGGGTTGTATTGATGCGTGGCTTCTTTCTCAGACCACGTGTCCCCTTTGTCGTGCTAATCTCGTTCCTCTACCGGGTGAATCTGTTTCTTTGGAGATACCCGGTTTAGCTAGAGAAACCGGTCAGAACTCTCTTGGGACGCCGATTGATGATAACCGGAGAAGGGTATTAGGTTCTCCGGATGAGCGGCTGATTGACTCAGTGGTTTGGACAGGTAACCAGAGCATGCCACGTAAGTCGATGTCCACCGGTTGGAAATTAGCCGATTTGGTCAGCCAGTCCAGTTCTCCTTATCGACCAGAGGAGAATCTCGACCGGTTTACTCTAAGATTACCACAAGAGATACACGATCAGCTGGTGAACTCCAACCTGAGAAACCAAGGTACAAAAGGCCACGTGGCGTTGCCTCTAGCACGGAGCTCGAAAAAAGGCTACAGAACCGGAAGCCTTGGGACTGAAAGTAACTACTTTTACTTTGAACGATTCGATCAAGATGGACGGTTCGACCGAAGACCGTTTTCTATAACCCCTCCATACCGGACCGGTTCAATCCGTTCACCGGTTGGGGTTTTCGACGGTGCTGGTAATTATCAGGAGCGTGAAGGTCCACCCAAAGGTTTGCTTCTAGCGATGAGGTCACCGTTTGATCGGTTATTTAAAGGGAAGAACAATGTTGGTGAACATTTGTATCTTCGATCCGGCACTGCGAGCCCCGTGTAGACGAATCAATAGTACTATTGTTCATATTGAGAAATTTCATTAAAAAAAAAACTGTCACTCGAAAAAATTCAACTCCTTCACAATGTATCTGTTACTGAAATACTACTAATAAAAGAATGGATATTGTATTGACATCCAGTTTAAGTTTCCTAAGTCTACACAGTCAAATTTATGAAATGTAAGAAAGGGTCAAACAATCAATATGTCACATGTCACTTGGCACTTTAACTGGGATGGTCTACGATACGAAAACCTGAGAGAGGTCATGAACCACCATGACAGAAATAGAGAACGGATCGGTAAAGAGCAGCAACATGAAGGAACCAAATCAGGGCTATAAGTACTTAAGTAGATCATCTAGTAAACCGATAATCCCCAACACTCCTAACAAGAAACCGATAGAAAGTGTCCATACATAGAAAAGGGGAGTAACGTATATGATTATAGTCAATGGGGTGACATAATGAATCACCTTCCGGAATTATATCTATTGGGCTGATGATGTAAACCCATGAGTGCTAGAATGATAGAAAAGAATTAAAAGGAAAAAGATCGTTATTTCAATTAATAATCTCATGGATTGCACTGAATTACGTACAGAATCCTGGAGGGTTAGCTAACAAACTCAGAAAGGGATCCGGTCTTAAACCTAAGCAAACCAGAAGATGAGAACTGAAAGCTTTTCTTCTCTCAACTAAACCCAATTCTAAACATAATAAAGTCGTTGAAAGAGCACACAGATTCTGAAAGTGAGGAATGGTGAGTACACAAGCCCAAAGCAAAATTGTGAAGAAAAACTGAATCAATTACGTAAGAAGCTTCAAGGAAAATGAAATCAAGATCGTCAACTTGATCCCATTTAATTGGCTAACGAAATGAATTGAGATGCTATCCTCAATTTCTAGGATAAACTACTAAAACTATGACCAATTCCAAACGTCTGGAGAGAAGGAGAAACGATAGATGACGAAAGAAAGCAAAGAATAAAGAGATCGCACCGCAGAACCAATGGGAGCAATTGGCTTGGCAAGGAGCAATGAAATGGCCATGGCAAATCGAGCACTCTTCGTTCTCTGGAGGCTTATTCATCTTTCGTCTTGGTCTTCTTCCTTTGCTACTACTCTGGTCGTCTCGTCGTTGTAATTCGGTTACTCTATTTTCTGAAAATTTCCGTAGCAGTTAAGTTTCAAGAAAACGAATTATTTGGGATACACATGGTAACAGATTCAAGCTAAGCCGCTGCTGGAGATATCCAATCTGAGCCGCTTAAACTCTTAATAGAGAGCGTCAACAAGATGTGAAGTACAGTGAATCGATTGGTTTGGTTATATTAGTATATGTAAATTATTCCGCTTTTAGCTGAATAAAGGAACCGTAGAGGCAAACAAATCAAACCGTAGAATTATTATTCAGCATTTCTTTCTTAAGAGAAGATAATATTTTCTTCAAACAAAACAAAATGAGTGGGTCAATGACGTTGGCATCAGTGTACAAAATCACTGAGAAACAAAAGTTATTACAATGGCCTATATCTCAAAAGCCATGTCCTACAAGATCAACAAGCATTTTATAACAAATCTTGTATTTAAACCCAATCAATGTTTGGGTGCTTTACTTCAGGCTTCCAAGCTGTCTTTACTCTTCTGCTGTCTGGAATCAACAACAAGAATAGAAACACTCAACTACTTGACTCTAGACTATAAACATGACTGTATTAGCCACCAATTTGGGATTTTTTTTTTCAGTGCTTTTGCTTATATTACAATATGTGTATACACTAGCCAAAGATTAAGCAAGTTTTAACCTCTTGGAAAAACATAGACAGGATATCCTATACGAAAAGTTTTAGGTACTTGTTATTGACCATAAAGTTCTAAAGCTTAGTCAAGTCACGACTCTATGGCACAAAACAATAAGGCCTTTGTGTTTTTGCTAGTTAGATCAACAGCCCCAAAACTCTGAAATGTCATGCGCAGAATGTGAAATTATTAGGAACCAGAAACCAAAGATGCATTTGATCTGACGAATCTGTAACCTTATGAAAGCTAGAATCTTCATGCTACTATGAAGTCTTCTTATTCCAGTATCATTTCTAACTTCCAATGTTAATTCCCTAATGCTATGAACCGAAATGATCCAACAAAACTATGTATTTGGATTCCTAGAAAAGATATTCCCACTAACCTGAGAAACAGAAGTCTCTGTACTCTTGGGAGCTAATATGGAGGCTGAAGCTGAAGACGACGATGCATCAAAAACACGAGAACAATCAGTGTATGCTGAGCCAATTCCTATTCCGGCACCAAAAGCAATAGACGCCCATCTTGTAGCCGGACTCCCTAAGCAGAACGCAACAAATGGATTATCAAAACTAAACAAAAATTAATCCTAGTAATATTAGATGAATCATACACCAAAATTAATATTAATGGAATTAAAGCAACACTCAAAAATTCTAGTCAATCATGAAATTTTCGATTTCATATACCACGAACCTGATTAGCAAAACACAGTATAGAAACCAAAAAACAAATGAACGGATTTGAATCATTAAGAAGAGATTAGGGGTATTGAAAACACCGAACTGAAGAAGAGAAGACCGGAGAATGCGCCGCCGAGGGAGGAGTAGACGAAGCGTCGAGCAGTGAGATCAAGACATGCGTCCCATTTTGCGTTGATATCGGAACCGCTGGTATTACTCTTCGTTTCCATTCTTCCGACTCAATTCTCCTACCTTCCGATTTGATTCTCCGAGTTTTCCTTCTTCTGTTCTTCCGCAATTCGCTTCTCAAACACTTTTTTGTCGATCTGGAGGGTTTGTTTCGTGGCAAGCGAAGAATCTTGGGCCGTACGATGGGCTAATTTTATGTTGTAATTATTGGGCCTAATTATTGTTTACTCATTTTACAAAGAGTGAATTTAGCAAAACTATACACAAATTTTTTTATTTTCTTTTTTTGGTCTGCACATACCAGGGCTGTTTAGTTTGATAAAACCTAACCAAACCGAAAAAACGATATGGTTTGGTTTTTGGCTATACCATATAAACTGTATGGATGCATTAGCTCTCATGAAGAAATTGGTGTGATTTAAAGGTTTTTTAAATAATATTTTTAATATTATGTTTGATACTTGTTCATTCTCAACCCTTTAAGAGTCAAAATAGAAAACGTAGAGACGAACTACCTAAGACGAACCATATTTAAAACTTAAAACAACTTTTTGTCTTTGTTTTATATCTTTCTCTTTGAGTCATGTTTTTTTTTATTACCAATAATGCGAATTGAATAAACAATATGTTGTTAATATGATTATTTGATCAATGAATATTTTTATCAATAAAGAAACAAGTTATGTTTTTTGTTTTCTGAGAAACTTACGTTTCTTTCTTCTTATGATCACCTTTTTGTATATTGTAGATGGATTCTACAATTAACGATGATGCCATAAGAGAAAAAAGAGAAGCAACCAACTGAGACTTCTGGTGTTACTATGCCAAAATCGAAGAAGCAATACGTTTCTCGTTCTGAACTATGGAACCATTGTACCAAATCTAAGGATGATCCAGAAAAGGTTAGTTGTAACTACTGCAACACCATCCTTAAATATTCTACAAAATCTGGAACGAGTGTTTTGTGGAATCATAATAAAATCTGCAAGGAAAACAAAGATTTTGTTGAGTCTGATACTCAAAAGACGTTAGTTAAGAGTGGTGGAGGTATTCAGCTAGTGGCGGGTGGATTTAATCAAGATGCTTGTAGAAAAGCAACTGCTAAGATGATTGTTTTGGATGAGTTACCATTGGCATTTGTGGAATGTCCAGGGTTTAGACAATTTTGTGAAATTGCTGTCTGGTTGTTTGTGATCCCTTCACGAGCAACAACACTAGAGATATTGTCCAATTGTATATGAAAGAGAAGACTTTTTTGAAGAGCTTATTTACTAAAAATAAGCAAAGGTTATGTTTAACTAAAATTATTTGGACTGCATCTACTACTAGTATCAGTTACATGGTTATCACTACTCATTTCATCGATGAGAACAGGAATTTACAAAAGGAATATCATAAGCTTCAAGCATGCACAACAAGAAAAAAATTGTATTATACATAATATTTCGTCATAATAACACATACATATATTTCGTCATAATAACACATAATAATTTGTGATGTTTTTTAAAGATATTGTTATGAAATTGTGACGATTTGTAAATGGTTACAATACAAGTGTCACAAATGCATATTGGTAACAAAAACGTTACAATATACTTGTGACGAATAATTCTGATAACCAGAATAGAGTCACAATGATTCGTAAGAAATCAAATTTGTAACAAAATTGTAGATAAAACATCACAAATTATTACTAATATTCATAGTCACAATACAATTATCACAATAGCTCAGATTTTTTGTAGCGATGTCCCTAATCACAAAGAAGTGACAATGGCAGAATGACTTAAGAGTAGTATGATCGAGTAGGGGATTGAAAAGCTTTTCACTATTACTGTTGATAATGCTTATGGCAATGACAATGTTGTGAAACACTTGAAGAACAAGCTAAGCATTGGAGAGAGGATGCACTATTATTAGGAGGAGAGTTTATGCATGTTCGTTGTTGTGCTCATATTTTGAACTTGATTGTGAAGGATGGTTTGGAAGAAATTAATGGTAGTGTAGCTGCTATTAGGAATGCAATGAAGTATGTGAGGTCATCTGATCATCGATTTCAATCATTTGAAATACGGTTGATAGACAAGAATGTTAGTAAAGGGAGTTTAGTTTTAGATTGCACTACAAGATGAAATTATACTTACCTTATGTTAGAAGCAGCCCTCAAGTTTCGTTCGACATTTGAAATTATGGCTAGTGATGACAGACCTTATAATACTTACTTTGATGAGGTGGAAAATGGGAAAAAAGGGATGGACCACCATTAGAAGCAGATTGGGACAAAGTTAGTCGATTGAAAACTATTTTGGAGCTTTTCTATGAATCAACATTGGTATTTTCTGCTTTTAAAACAGTGACATCTAATTCTTCTTATGATGAGA
This sequence comes from Lepidium africanum, assembly GCA_900406405.1. Classification (NCBI taxonomy): domain Eukaryota; kingdom Viridiplantae; phylum Streptophyta; class Magnoliopsida; order Brassicales; family Brassicaceae; genus Lepidium; species Lepidium africanum. Next base: position 92,535 of record OVAX01000113.1, on the reverse strand, counting down.
TTTGCAGCACTGAGGGAGACTTGATTGCATTTACTAATGATCTTGATCCTGAAGTGAGAGATATGGTATCTCCGATGCGAGAGAAGTTTGATAAGTATTGGGATGGTTTGGATAACATAAACCCAATATTGATTGTTGCCAGTATTTTTGATCCATGATGCAAGATAGTTTTTCCTATTGTTTGCTTTGAGGAGATGTATGGAAAAAACAGTGAGACTTCTATTCATATGATAGATAAAGTCATGTCTTCTTCATAGACTATATGTAGCTTATAAGAGCTCACAAAGCAAGGTTGTGGACAAGTCAAACCAAACTAAAACTGGGCATGGAAGTAGTTCTGGTACTAATATGGATCTTGGTATATCTAGTGTCCGTCGTTGCTCAACAATATTTTCGACTATTTATCATCAGATGCAATCTGAAACCAATGTACTACTTCATCCAATGAGTTAGAGATGTACTTGATCGAAAATATTGAGGTGGAAACAGAGACTAGGTTGGGTTTGAAATATGTCATTCTATCTTCGTGGAGAGTCAATAATGTGAAGTTTCCTGTTTTGTCACTAATAGCAAAGGGTGTTCTTGAGATTCCTGTCTCCAGGGTCTCATCAGAATATGCTTTTACTACAGTTGGTCGAATCTTAGATCCCTACAAAAGTTCTATGGCTCCTTTTATGGTCGAAGCATTAATTTTGACACAAAACTGAATTCAAACTGCGTTTTTATCAGAATCGCAAATGAGTATCCAACATAAACTGCAGGAATATGCATATATGGACTCACTAGTAGAAGGTAATTAAAATTTAAATATATTGATTTGATTATATTTGCATATCTTTGTTAACTTAAATATATAATTCAAGTTAGTAGTTATATTTATATTTATGTCTCTATATAAACAGAGTTTTGTACGCCACTTGAGAGAGTTCAATAATACTATTTGTTTCTAGTTTATTTGTTTTACGTTATCTTAGTTTTTTTTTTTATATATTTGCGCTTAAGGTTGAAGAATAAAATATGGACAATGTTTTAAGATATGTTGGTCTTTATTGTATTGGCTGCTTACATGCCAAATTTCTTTCTTTACGTTTTGTGTCCGTCGAAACTTTTTCTAATTAGTTTTGCAAGTAATTTTTCATATGATAGCTAACATCATCAATTCCAATGCCATGTCTATAAAAATTTTAATTCTTGTATTTTGTTATTTTCTATTTATTTTTATTTTTTAAAAATAACAAAAAGACTTAAAAAGACATAAATATCTGATTAGATTCACTTATTTACAAAAATGTCATCTTCTTCAATTTTCCCAACAACCATTGACAATGAAAAGTGAGCTCTAAATGTTCTTCTAACCACCATTTTCAGATTTTATATACCCTTATTGAAACTTATAACCTCACATTCTTCTAGTTCCTCTCCAATTCCATCCATAAAAATTTCTAATTTTCATTTTTAAAATTTTCAAATCCTTAGATCTTGTTTTTTCCCACATCAACAAGTACTTAGCTTCTTTGATGTTAACTAAATATGAAGCTATGTACAATAATTGGTTGTAAACACGAACTATATTTCCCTATTTCAATTTATTTGTTATTTTTTGCAGAGTGCAGGTTTCAAATGAAGTCTATTACCTATGTAGACTTTAGGTGAAGTCGAAAAGTCAAAAAAATGTTGGTTTTGCAATTGACCAATGTTAATATTATGAAAGTATACTTCAAATGAAGTCTGCAATTTTTCCTTTGAAAAAAAAAATTGGATGCAGACTTTATATAAAGTCTACATGACAATGAGTTAGTTTTGCAATTGGCCAATGCATTGATTTTTTATATAAACTTCACATGAAGTCAGCATCGTAATTGTAGACTTCATTTGAAGTCTATATTTCAAAAAGAGGTTAATTATGCAATTGCCGAAAGTCAAATAACAGCTTTAACTTTAGGTGAAGTCTGCAGAAGTCATGTAAACTTCATGTGAAATCTACTATAAGTCAAGTAGGCTTCAGATAAAGTCTGTTGTGAGTTGATTTATAGTGCAGACATTATATGTAGTCTACAATTACATAGTAGACTTCATAAGAAGATTATAATTAAGTAGCAGACTTTAGGATAAGTCTACTTAACTTTTGTAGACTTCACTTGTAGTCAAAGATGTTTGTTTGACTTTTGGCTAATTGCAAAACTAACCTCAATTTCGAAGTAGACTTTATATGAAGTCTACTTAGATGTTGTAGACTATAGTTGAAGTCTACTTCATAGTTGCAGACTTCAAATGAAGCCTACGTAAAAAGTCAAGATTTTAGTCAATTGCAAAACTAACCTGTGTACATTTGCAAACTTCAGGTGAAGTCTACATCTATAAAGTTAAACTTTGGTCAAATGCAAAGATAACCTCCCAAGTAGACTTTACCTGAAATTTACATCGATGTAGACTTCATATGAAGTCTGCAACGCTAATTTTTGAAAAATCACGTTTAAGGCATGCTGAAATGTTTGTTAATTTTTTTTTGCATTTTTTATACGTGGTTTTGGTTCTTTTATTGTTTCTGTGAAAGTTTAACATGTTTATGTATAATACTTAAGCATGTATAAATTTTAGATACAATTTAAGTATAAAATTTCTTTTGTATTTTTCAGCATAGTATATTGTTTTTTATACAAGTTTAACATGACAATCATATATACCAAATGCTTTTCCATTATAGTTACAAGTTTCTCTTCTTCCTAGTAATTATATTTCCTTATCTTAGATTAGATTTTGTGTTGGTTAGGCTGCAAATTATCGTTTTGTATATGTACGAATCATTAAAGATAAATTAAAATTGATTTCATCTTTCAGACATTAGCATGAGTCTAAGAATTTGACACAAATACTCTTTCAATTATATTAATCAAATAAAACACAATTAGTATAAAAATCATATAAATAAAAGACAAGTAAAGAGCCTTCATCTTCATCCAATTCTTTCGAACTTTTTTCAGCATAATCAGTACACTTGTTTGTCCCTGCTTTTGTTTCTTTCTTCTTAATCTAAAATTTTTTATCAAGATTCTCTTTTAACATTAATTGGTTCTAATGATATGAAAAACAAAAGATAATGTAATTTCCATCATATTCTCTGCAAAAATATTAAAATTTTAAAGAAAAGTAAGTATTTAAAGTTCATCAAAAACAGTTTGATTAGCTGTCACTTTTCTTGTAATCAAACGTTCATATGTGCCAAAGCCTAAGCTAAAAAAAGAAGAAATAAAAAAGAATACTCTCTTATCTTATAGATATAGATCGGAAATTCAAAAGCTTAAACAACCATATAGATAAGAATAAAAGAGAAAATTACCAACACATTCATAGCTCGTCTTAAGCTTGGCTTTTGGAACAAAATAAAAGCATGAGAAGGTTGATACAAAAGTTAAAATGATAACGTTTCTTGCACATAGAGCTTTACAATGGATTTACTTCAACATTAAATTCTAAAATCTCCAAAAACGTATACCTCAATTGGTGAAAGCCTTTCATTTTCACTAATCTTGTTATACTTTTGCTTCTGAAGTTTGATTGTTGAAAGACTCTGGTAACTTCACCGGACCACCCTCATCTGAAAAAATAACATCAAAATTGTTGGAGGTGGATTCGATATCCTATTTCAGTCCAAGGAAACAATGGGCCAAATTCTAATAATTGAACTCGGCAAGTTTATCGAAGTCTCAACTCGGAAGAGTTCCTTTTCGGAAGCGCGATGAAGCTCGAAGGAAGTCGGACGACATGGAAATAAATGGAAATTTTCCTATTCCGACATGGAAAATTTCTGAAAATCTAGCAAGAATCTTCTAGATACGATCTTATCTAGAAATTTGTATATTTTCCTTTATCTAATCTACTTTGTAACCGCCTCTATGGTTTATAAATAGAGGAACATGTCTTTCAAAGAAGGGATCCGCTTCTTTGCACTAGACATTAAGCAATATACTGTACTCGGCAATCATCCTATTTGCAATACATTTCTTCTTCTCCAAAACCCTGAAAGAATCCTTGCCCAATCTTCCCTCTTTTGATCAGAATCGTGGAGTTAGCTCCTTGTGCTAGACCCGGTTTGAACAGTTGGCACCGTTTGTGGGGACGACATCGAAGGAATTCTTTACACAGGAACAAGGAGTGCACGTGAAACAAAGGATGGTGGAAGACAAAGTAACCATCAGCTCACCCGAAAGGGAGAACCTTAACCTCCAAGAAAACACTGATCCGACTCTTGGATCGTCCTTGAACTCTGTTCAAACTCAGGAGGAGAACCGAGAAAATTCTCAGGAAGTTGCTGCCCTCCCCGGTCTGCTTCAAGAACCATTTCAATCAAAAATTTGGTGCGCAACCTGATAGCACAATTCGAAGCTTCCGAACGAAGAAACTTGGAAAGATTTGACAGAATTGAGTCTCGTCTAAACGAAAGTAGCCTCCCATCTACGTAAAACAACAGGCCAGATGGAGAAGTATTGGCTAGCGTCCAAAGAAACCTGTTTGGAGCACTTCTGAGTCCACAACCAACCAACATGACCGGATCAGGGTAGACTACAATGCCAAACACGTCAGGTCAGAAAATGCCGACTACAATAGATGCAGCAGTCGTATACTAGATGATGGAGGACATGATATCTCAGTTCCATCAAGCTACCAGCTCGATACCAGAGATTTGGCAAATTTTAGCTCAAACTCGAAACTCACCCTTCGCGTCAAGGCTAAAAAGAGTCTCGGTAAATCAGGGACCAAGAATAAGGTGCCCTACATACAATGGTACTACTAATTCGATCGAATTCATGAGTGCTTTCAATGTCATGATGAACAGGACAACCTACAATCCCGACCAAGAGGACGCAGCTTACTGCCAACTCTTCACCGAGAATCTAACCGGCGATGCTATAGTATGGTTCACCAAGTTACCGACTGGATCGATCGAGAGCTTCAATCAACTTGCCGAGTTATTCATGAAGCAATACGCCATATTCGTCAACCAAGATACTTCTACAGTGGAGTCACGATCCTTGAAGCAAGGATTTAACGAGTCCCTAAAGTCGTATCTCGGACGATTTAAGAAAATTTTGACTAAAGCCAAAGTCAGCGACGACATGGCCAATGAGACCTTAAGAACCGGAATGGTAATGGATGAGGCTCTACGAAGAGATCTCTTCATAAATCGGCCTAGTACGATCTCGGTTGCCCTTTGTAGAGCAGCGAGGCATGCATATTACATAAAGGAGAAGAAAATCCTTGCCAGAACACAGAAAATTCATCGAGACTCAGGAGCTAAGGAGTCGAAAGAAGAATACCATGAGCCGAGACAAAATAGTTATAGAGGAAAAGTAATCTCGGCAACAACTTTTCAAGTTGGCAAAACTGAGAGCTCAGCTCGTAAGAAGCCGTTCAACAACACTTTCAACCAAAGTGAATATTGTGCCTTTCACAATAGGACTGGTCATTCCACTTCAAATTGAAACAGTTGCAAGAACTTGCCGAGAAATTTATCAAAGGAGAGTTGAATCTTTCAGAAGAAGAAACTCAAAAGTTCAAGAGCGAAAAGAAGCCGAGTTGCGAGAAGTAGCTTACAAAGCGGCAAACCAAGACAGCAGTGCCAAAGAAAAACCAAAATGACAAAAACAAGATGGGGAGACCAAAGAATTGGGATCCCCAAGAGTGGAAGTCAATGTAATCATGAGAGGATTACAATTTTGCGACGACACTATAAAGTCAATCAAGAGGTACGAACGGAAGGTTGTAGTAGCAGTCAACCTTGATCCAGTCCAAGAAAGCTTAGGACCAGTCGATTCATAAGTTACATTCACCACCGAGGATGTTGAAGAAGTAAGCTTCCCACATAACGATCTACTAGTCATCAAATTATGAGTAGCCGACTGTGACATATCTCAGATTCTCATTGATATAAGCAGCTCGGTAGATCTAATTTTTTAGGAGATGTTGGATAAGATGGCTTTGCCAAACGCACGACTCAAACCAGTGGAAAGAACGTTGACTACATTCGATGGAAGCACAATAAATGCAATCGTAACTATCAAGTTAGCAATCCAAGATGTTAGAATTACCAGATGGATCAAGTTCTTGGTAGTGGATAAACCGCCAATCTACAATATGATACTTGAGACACCTTGGATTCATACAATGAAAGTGATCCCGTCGAGCTACCATCAGTGTGTGAAGATCCCGACAAGCAAAGGAGTTTACACGCTTGAGGAGATCAAAAGATATCTGGAACATGTTTTGTCGTCGAGTTGAAGTTACAGAACAAATCCTGCATGATCACGGCGACTGTGAAAAGCAAAGCTTTAACGAAACCTCACATTCCAGAAATGCCAGACCAATCTAGAGTCGAACTCGTCAACATCGACCTAACAGACCCGTCCAATTGCGTCAGCTTGGAGGTCAACCTGAGCAAGTCAATCCGAGACAAATTGATCCAACTTCTAGAACAAAACGTAGCAACATTCGCGTGGACATCTAAAGATATGCTCAGAATAAATCCAAAGATAGCAAGCCTCAGATTGAACGTCGATCCGACTTACAAGACCATGAAGCAAAAACGAAGAAAGCTAAGGCCAGAAAGAACAAAGGTTGTAGTTGATGAGGTCAAAAGCTAACCAAAGCCGGATAAATCATCGAAGTCCAATACTCAGAATGGTTAGCTAACCTGGTTGTCGTTCCCAAGAAGAACGGAAAGTGGCGAGTATGTGTGGACTTCATCTCAACAAAACTTATCCAAAGGATAGTTTCCCACTACCAAATATTGACAGAATTGTTGAGGCAACTGCCGAAAACAAACTCCTTTCATTTATGGACACCTTCTCGGGGTATAATCAAATTTGGATGCACCTTGACGACATGGAGAAAAATTCGTTCATCACAGAACGATGACTTACTGCTATAAAGTAATACCGTTTAGTTTGAAGAATGCTAGTGCGACTTACCAGAGACTAGTAAACAAGATGTTTGGCGATCAACTCGGACAAACAATGGAAGTTTACATTGACGATATGCTAGTCAAGTCTCTTAAAGTAGAAGATCATGTCGAACATCTAGCACGATGTTTTCAAACATTAAACTAATATTAGATGAAGCTCAATCCGGCAAAGTGTACCTTCAGAGTAACTTTGGGAGAATTTCTTGGTTACATAGTCACTCAAAAGGGAATTGAAGCGAACCAAAAATAGATTAAATCAATCCAAAAGATACCTGCTCCGAAGAACAAAAGAGAGGTTCAGAGGCTAACTGGCCGAATAACTGCTTTAAATAGGTTCATCTCGCGCTCAATGGATAAGTGTCTCCCATTTTACAACTTATTGCGGGGAAACAAGGAGTTCAAGTGGGACAAGAAGTGCGAGAATGCCTTTTCTCAGTTAAAGGGGTATCTTTCAACTCTATCAATTCTTGCGAAAAACTGAAGATGGAGAGCCCCTATACTTATACATTGCGGTATCAACATCAGCAGTGAGCAGCGTGCTAGTTCGAGACGACAGAGGAACTCAACATCCAATTTTCTACACAAGCAAATCTTTGGATGGAGCCGAAACCAGATACCTGACTATTGAGAAACTCACGTTAGTAGTGGTAATCTCGGCAAGGAAGTTACGACCTTACTTCCAATCTCACACTGTCATTGTGTTAACCAATCACCCGCTACGAACGATTCTACATAGCCCAAATCAGTCCGGCAGACTAACTAAGTGGGCCATCGAATTAAGTGAATACGACATCGAGTATAAAGGAAAAATGAGTGCAAAGTCTCAAGTATTGGCCGACTTTCTAATTGAGCTGGCCCCCGACTTGGAACCCTTAGAATCAAACAAAGTTCTTTGAACTTGGATGATTTATGTTGATGGATCATCATCACAACACAGCTCGGGAATCGGAATCCGACTTGAAACTCCGACAGTAGAAATGTTGGAACAATCATTCCGACTTGCGTTTCAAGCATCCAACAACGAAGCAGAATATGAGGTCTTGATCGTAGGGATCAGGTTAACCAAAGAAATTGAGGCAACTGAAGTAGAATGTTATTGTGATTCTCAACTGGTAGTCAACCAAGTGAATGGAGGCTATGATTCCAAGAACAACTGGATGGAAGCATACCTCAAAGTTGTCAAGGATTTAACGAAGGATATGAAATTCAAAGTAAACAAAATTTTTCCGATCTTAGAACACTTCAGCTGACGCTTTAGCAGCTCTCGCATCTATAACAAATCTCATTCAAAGGAGGATAATACCAGTCAAAAGCATAGACCAACCAAGTATAAACTTACCGAAAAGAGATATTGAACTTATCTCGACAATAACTGAAACTGGGAATGATTCCAACATCAAGATGCCCGATATTGAACAATCGAGCGGACAAAAGATCGACTGGCGAGATGAGATTTTTGCGTACATTATAGATGGAGAAACGTTAGAGGACAGATGGGCAGCTCGCCGACTCAAAGCTAAGTGTGCTTTCTACGCCCAAGTCGATGGAAAGTTGTAGCAGCAAAGTACAAACAAAATCCTCCTTAATTGCATCAATGGTGACAAAATCAACGTGATCATTAAGAAGACATATAATGGAGCTGGTGGAAATCACAACAGTGGAAGATTACTCGTGCACAAGATCAGAACCCTCAAGTATTATTGGCCGACAATGGTAAAGGATTATGCGCAATATGCAGCCAAATGCGACAAATGTCAATGACACGGACATATCATTCACGCCCCAACTGAAGAGCTAATTTTAGCAGCTATGCCATATTCCTTTATGCGGTGGGCGATAGACATAGTCGGGCCGTTGCCGTCATATCAGCAAAAGCATTTTATGCTTGTCATGACATATTACTTCTCAAAATGGATCGAAGCAGAGGCCTATTCACACTTCAAAGACAGAGACGTAGTCAAGTTTGTGTTGAAGAACATAATTTGCCGACATGGGCTACCTTACAAGGTCGTAACAGACAATGGATCTCAATTCATCTTGGTGAAGTTCACTAAATTTTGTGCAAGATGGAACATCCGAGTGAGCAAATCCACTCCGTGAAACCCACAAGGAAACGGTCAAGCCGAGGCAACGAACAAGTAGATCATAGATGGAATAAATAAAGGCTTTCAGAAAAGAAAGAAAATTGGGCTTCCAAGTAAAATGGCGTATTGTGGTTGCATTGGACAACACCAAGACGCTCAACCGGAAGATTTCCTTTCTTTTTTTCTCACAGAATGGAAGCAATGGCCCCAACAGAAGTAGTAGTGCTAACTATGCGTTGACTTGGAGGAAGAACGCAACGAAGCACTTCTCCGAGTACAGAACTATCAACTACAGGCTGCAAAGTACTACAATAAGAAATTTTGTGGAAGACACTTTGCAGTAGGAGATCTAGTACTCCAGAAAGTGTTTGAAAACACAGCAGAACTTAACACAAGAAAACTCGGCACCAACTAGGAAGGACTGTATATCATCTATGAAATCAAAAAACCAAGGTTCTACAAGATCGTAACCATGGAAGGAGAGATGGTTCCGCGAAGTTAGAACTCCATCAATTTGAAATGATACTACTATTGAAGATACGCTGACTCATCAATCTAAATGTGTTACTTAATGCATCCTCATCTAATTAATTATGTAATCAGAACTACGTATTGGCTTGATCCCTACAGGGTACGTATGTAACCTTTGGGTGTAGCTATAACTAAATAAAAATTTTAAGTCCCCATCCCGAGTTCAAAAAAAAAAGAAAAAAAAAGAGTTACACCCCAACTCCAGAAAAGACGAGATCAAATTCTCGCAAAGACATTTAAAAGCCGAATCTTAAAATCTAGCCGGGTCGTAAACTCCCATTCAATATAGCCGAGTCTTAAAACCTCGCCGGGTCATAAAATCCCGCTCAATATAGCCAAGTCTTAATATCTCGTCGAGTCTCTAAACTCGTAAATAATAGAACCAAGTCCCAAACCTCACCGAAAGTCGGTACCTAATCTCTCGCAAAATCAAAACATAGGCTTTTCACACAAAAACTGAGATCTAACTCTCTCAAATCCTAAACTGAGACCTAGTTCTCACAAACATGAGATCTAATTCTCACACTTAGCCGATACCAAGTTCTTGCAAATACAGGATCAAGTTCCCACACAAAGACAAAGCATAGCTTTGTATAGATTCTCCGAGGACAAACCCTCGGTAAAATGAAACATAGTTTTGTACAGATTCACGAGATTAAGTTCTCAAACCAAGACAGAACGTTGTTCTGTAGATTTAAACAAAAATGTCTAAAAAAAATGACATTGCTATGAAGTTTGTTTCCGAGGTTGAAATTCTTAAAAACTTAAACTGAGTCTTAAAATCTTAGCTTAAAATGCCAAACAATGAAACTTCTCTTCCTAACAATCGGGATCGAACTCTCAAATTTAGGAGAGAAACGTAGCTAATGTAAAAACAAGAAAAGACCTCGGGAATTAAAGCTTCGTACTTGTCATATAAATTACAAGATAACCTTTTTGAACAAGTTCTCACATTTGGAATTCGAAGTCGAAACAAATTAAAATGTCATATTAACAAAAATAACAACGTTGTTCATTATACAGGTAAATAATTACAAGGATCAAAGAGATGACTTATAGAAAAGCTGAGCTACGATTACAAGGATCAAAGAGATGACTTATAAAAAGCCGAGCGGCGGTTATAAGAATCAAAGAAATAACTATGAAAAATCCAAAAATTTAGACAAAAAAAAAGAAAAGAGGAACCCTAATTCCTAGTCTGATCTTTGCTTTTCGACGCTTCCCCAATCTCGAAAACTGGAACAACCAAGTCTCCTGAAAGTAACATCGTCAATTTCTCCTTGTCTACAACCTCCTTGGACTCATTCACTTTAGCAGTCATTGAGTTAATAACTGCTGAAGGAATATTGACACCTCGAGTAGTTCGAGAGCACTCTTCGACCCAAGATATGGAACATAAACCAACCAAGCCTCCAGGTTCCTATCGAAATCATTAAACCGAGCAGCAATTCATTTGAAGCGCTCGAAAATTGATCCTGAAGATCTTGGAAGATCTTTTTCTTCTCGTGATTCCAGACCTGGTGAAGTCGGGAGTTAAAGTTTTCTCTCATGGAGTCCAACTCGGTCTGGAGTCCCTCAAGCTTGTCATTGTCCTTTTCGGTAGACTTGAAGGCCGTGTTTTGATCTGACTCAGCACACTTAAGTGACTCCATCAAAGCCGCATTCTGCTCCACCAATCCGATGATGTTTTCGCGCTCAACCTTCAACTCGTTCTTCACACGAGCGAGTTCTTCTTCGGTGGCAGTAAGTTAGGACCTCGTCTCCACTGCTTCGAGTTAGGTTTCGCCAGCTCGGCCAGAGTTTCTCTGGACACTCCTTTCCGGGTCAGCGCGGAAGCTCTCGCGTTAAAGCATAATGTTGTTCAGAAAGGCGATAAACTACAAAAACTTCGACAAGCAGAGTTAGAAGATTTATAGCAAAAACAAAATGATGGAACTGAACTCGGAAAATTAACTTACCCGAAACAGCAGATATGCAGCCTCTTCATATTCTTCCCGATTCTCCATTTGGTCCAGATACTCTAATGATGTCCTGATCTAACGCATCAGATCAGCACATTCTGTCCGAAACTCCAAAATCGACCTTGGATCAGAATGATCGTGGGTAAAACGGAAGTCAGGAACGCCCCTTCCTCTCCCTCGAGAAACCCCGGAAGCATTACCATGGGTAACGACTCCAGGAGTAGCGACTCGAGGAGAAGCAGTCCTAGACGGGTCAGCCCTTGGCCTTTTCACACGTCGTGAAGTTTCACGACCAGAACTTGAAGGAACTTCAACAATGTCCCGAGTAGGCACAGAAGAAGATCTGGTAACTCTAGAAGATCCCCCAGAAGGACGAGTCTTCATTCCATCAAGAACAGCATTCATACCCTCTATAACATTGGGAAGTTCAAAATCATCGAGACCCATTTTTTCGTTTGAAATTACTTGAAGTATATCAGGAAGCTTTTGAAGTCGGAAGAAAATTATGGAGAAGGAAATAAAAATAAAGTCGAAAGGATTAATCACAAAAATGAAGTGAATGGTAAAAGAGGGATGGGCGGTATTTATAGGAATTTATCGGAAACCGAAGCGACGCCAAATGGTAATAATTACTCAGCATGCAGAACTCAAGGAAACCGCCTCAAATAACCGAATTGCAGAATGACACGTGGATCAAAGATTCTAGAAGCGGAGAACTTCCCGACCCGGAAACTCAGCAATAGTTTTCCGAGTCTGGGGGGACAATTGTTGGAGGTGGATTCGAGATCTCACTTCGGTCCACTGAAACAATGGGCCAAATTCTAAGTATTGAACTCGGCAAGTTTATCAAAGTCTCAAGTCGGAAGAGTTCCTTCTCGTAAACGCGATGAAGCTTGAAGGAAGTCAGACAACACGTTAGAAAGCAAAAAAATGGAAATTTTCCTATTCCGACATGGAAAATTTCCGAAAATCTAGCAAAAATCTTCTCGATACAATCTTATCTAGAAATTTGTATATTTTCCTTTATCTAATCTATTTTGTAACCGCCTTTATGGTCTATAAATAGAGGAGCAGGTCTTTCAAAGAAGGGATCTGCTTTTTGGCACTAGACATTAAGGAATATATTGTACTCGGCAATCATCATATTCGCAATACACTTCTTGTTTTCTAAAACCCTGAAAAAATCCTTGCCCAATCTTCCCTCTTTTGATCAGAATCGTGGAGTTAGCTCCTTGTGCTAGATCCGGTTCAAACAAAAATCATCATATCTGCAAAAAAAATACAAAAACTTTGAGAAGACATTACAAATCATGAAGAGAGAGGTAAAGGAGAAGAAGAAAGATTCACTAGTCATAAAAATAAAAGAGGAAGAAGATGTGAGGGAAGATAAAAGAATAAGAAAGAAGAAAGGCGAAGAAGATGAACCTTGTCGGAGGAAAGAAGGCGACAACGACGTAAACCTTCCATGAAAAAAAAACAAAAACTTTGAGAAGACATGAAGTAAATCGTGAAAGGAGAGGTAAAAGAATAAGAGTTCTTGCACCAGAGATCAATGAAGACTGGATATTTAGAGAAACGGCAGCGAACAGCCATAGGAGGAGGCAAAAATGCAAATCGACGAATGGATGTGGTGGTGACTGGCGAGAGAGAAAAGAGAGTTGTTATTTAGGATTTTCTTCTTTTGTGTTTTACCCCTTATAAACTCAATTTATATTTACATTAATTTTTAGGAGTAAAATTAAACCAAATGGGTTTAATATTGGTATACTCTAATTTTCACCATTTATTGTTGATTTAGTAGACTTCATATGAAGTCAAATTTAGGTTTCAGATGAAGTCTGCTTCATTATAAACTTCATGTGAAATCTGCAACGATGTATTTATTATGAACCATTTGATCTTTGTTGATTTAATTTGGCAAAAATTTTGTAAAATTTTAATTTTCATATTTGGTAATTTTTTATTTTTAGGTCATGTAACCACAATTTTAATCAAGTTATAATTAAGTTTTAAAAAAATCAATATTAAATACAATTAAAAAGTGTAGACTTGAGCAAACATAATACATTATAAACTCTAAACCCTAAACTTTAAACCATAAAGTTTTAATCCTAAATTAAATATTTTCAGTTAAATACACAAGATCCAAATAAAATTTTATATCAAAAGATTAGACTTTATGAATATATTCATAATTTAACTATATTATTATAAATTTCAATTTCTAATACAAAAATTACTCATTTATCTACAACATATATTACAAAACCCTAAACTATTAGATATTGAGATATTTTGTTTATGAACCATTTAATTTTGGTTAATTTAATTTGACCAAGTTTTTGTGATTTTTTTTCATACCTCATAATTGTTTATATTTAATTTATGCAACCAAAACTTTAATCAAATTATCATTATAAATTTTTAAAATTATAATATTAACTGTAACTAAATAGCAAACTTCACTTGAAGTCTGCATCTGTGTAGACTCAATCGAAGTCTACACTGGAGTAGATTTCATGTGAAGTCTACAATACGTTACGAGGGTATAAATTTAGTTGGTTTTCTTATTTTTTTAGTTTGGTCACGTAGGGCAAAATTAGATTAGGTTTTGGTTCTTATTTTGAGTTATTCTTGTCATTTTCCCAAAATATAAATGAGGACAAAAGAAGAAAATTTTGGTCAAATATACATTAAAAAGTTGAAATCATCAACCTTTGAAAAACAAGTTTTTTTTTCTAATATATCAACTAATAAAAAACAAAGAGTATATAAGTAACATAAATTTGGCTATATAACACAAAAGTTTCTTTAATTAAGAAACTAGCAAGCCTACAAGATGTAGGATTTTGTACATATTTTATTGCCTCAAATACCCCTATAAAAGAGATATATTATCTCTTAATATCCATACAAAGTTTTAACACAAGGGTCATTATAGTATCTTGACAAGCGAGATTCCATTTTTATGGGGTCTCAGAATTTATCTATAAACTTTGATGTATTCTAATTCTCTCCAAATTTATTTATAATATTTAATATTTGTCTTAATGTCAAGCATCTACACGTCTCGCATATCGACAAGTCCTATAGATGTTCATAATTCATTAAAAAATAATTCAATTATCAGTTAACAAATCCAATCAACTCCACCATTCTTAGTGGCTAATGTACTACTTTGCATATTGAATTGCTAACTTATCTTTTATTATTTTTCGTTCAAATCGTTGTTTTAACAGTTTTACTTATCTTTCTTATTTCTTACCCATTGATGTACTACCTTGTATACTACCTTACATATCTTATTTATTATCTGTCATTCTTAGCCGCTAACATACTACCTTAAATATTTGTTAACTTATTGCATATTTAATTGCTAACTTATCTTTCATTATTTCCTGTCCAAATTGTTGTTTTAACAATTTTCTTATCTTCTTATTTCATATTCGCTAACATACTACCTTACATATCTGCTAACTTATTACATATTTAACTGCTAACTTATTCATTATTCCCATCTAAATCGTTGTTTTAACATTTTTCTTATCCTTCTTATTTTTTATTTGCTAACATACTATCTTACACATCTTAGTCTTAACATACTACCTCACATATTTGTTAACATATTGTATATTTAATTGCTAACTTATTATTCATTAGATGTTCTATTACTTCACATAATTCACACAATGTATATATATTTGTGGTCATCTACGCTTTTACATACCAATAAATCTAACTTAATATTCTTAACCTATAAATATTAGTTAACCCTTATGTTTTCATTTAGATGATAACTGCAACATCATTATAGTATTATTCTTTCATTAAACAAATTTTGGTAATATAGAGTTTTATATATTTTACCTTCAAATGACCTGTTTATCTTTTTTATCATTTTAGTCACATCTATGTTAATTTTACAGCTAAAAATCACTATACATATCAAACATAATCTGGCAATTAATTAATGTTATATACTTCATAATGGTTATGATGTGTACGTAAGCACATTAGAGAGAGCATGGTTCGAGGTAATTTCGTCACATGCAGAGGGCTAATTTTGGCTTCAACTAGAATTGTAGGTGACAATTAATTTTTAAAAAATCATATGCTATCTACCTAATTATAATAAAACCAAATTGATATTCACCTAATTAGCCCTATAAGTAACCTGTTAACTCATATATTATCTAATAAATTATATGTAATTATGCATATGTTATATGTTAACAAGTATATTATATATTAGCACATATATTACTTGTGAACACATTTATTATATGATAACCACATATTTAATTAACATATATATATATATATATATATATTAGTATATATTATCTCACTAGCATATATATCATAAAAAATTGTCAACTCTTCTTCATCTTCTTCGTAAGTTTTTATGCCGACCTGAAATGCTAGATATGGTGGATGTTGATGTTTTTCATTTTTTTCATCATTTTTTCTTCGACTTATGTATATTTATTTCATATAGACATAAATTTTCCAAAAATCAGAAACTCAAATATCATATCTCATTGCTAAGGTGACGCAACAACTAGGGGTGGAGACTAAGTGAATATCCACAAAATTTACAATATCCATTATTAGTTCCATTTAGCCGGATAGCTGATTGAATGATCCGCTTTGATTTTAAAAATTTCGAATATCTAATCACTTGGATTATTTTAAAAAAATATTTGCGAATAATATGCTTTGATTCATTTTAAGAAATTAACAAAGATAACATGCATAAAGATCACAAAAATAATGGATAAGAAATAGAAGACAATGTCAATATGAATTTTAAAACTTAAAATAAAAATATTTTCAATAGAATTTTTTTTAATATAGTTAATCGTGAAGATCCAATATTTTTTAACCAAACTAGTTCCAAAAACTAAACCCATAGTTTTATGTGTTACACACCATAAAAATCACACATAGCGAAAAACTGACAACATCATAAAAATAAAATATAAATCAATAAAAATTAGATAAATGTAACTTGTAATTATAACTTATTTATATACATAATTAAGATTTTAATAATGTACGAATCAAAGAGATATCTAGTCTTTTGAAAAATGAGATTTGTGATTTGTTTTGTTTTTTTTTATAAGTATTAAATTTTACTATTTACTTTGTTCTAAAACTTTACGAATACACAAATTTTGGATGGAGTTAAAGCAAATACAAGACTGAACTGGGTATTATGGATATGTTATCCCACCCCTACCAACAATCCTCTCTAGACCTTATTAAAGAAATTTTGTAGCAATTGTTAGCTCCAAGGAAAAGAATACGATATTTATCTTCTCTTTCAATGCTTTTTACTTTTTTACCGAGACAATTATGAGGTTTAACTCTCAAACCTTCTCCTAAAGGAGGTGTACCATGTCATTTTAGTCTCAAAAGGAATAAAAAACCCACATGAAATGAGATATGAGTTTATAAAGTTTAAAGATGGTTGCTATTAATTGAATTTTTAAAACCATATCGATTGTTAAAGGAAAAGAAATATGAAATGAGCAAGGGAATCATATTAGCTATATAGAGGGAATTTGATCTAGAATTTGCTATAGACCCCTATAGTTTTTGGAGTTGTTAGACACATAATTATGTAAAAATTTGTTGTCATGAGTCCAAACTTAAGTGAATAAAACCAATCAAATTTGTTGTTCCCAAAAAAAATGGAATTTGTAACAGCATTGGGACATAATTGTTAAACTTAAATGATTAAGTGCAACACAAGGCAAGTAAAATGAATTCACTTGGAATATTCAACGATCTAGGAACCATCAGACCGTCAGCTAGAGTCAAGCAAAAGAATCACATGTGCTACTTTAGCGAAAGATATAGTCGTTGGTGATAGGTTTCTTTCTTTGAGCAAAACCGAGATGAGGAAACTTTTTTCTTCTAGCTTTCTTTTTTTTTTTCTCTATTTGTTGTGTATAGAGCTAGGTTAATTCATACTTGTCTATATATATATATATGAGTGTAAACATCAGTTGTAAAGTTAAGAGAATAGAAGCTATTCTTCTTCGGTATCAGAGCATAAGATCTATTTCTACTCATTCTAATCCGCTTATTCTCTCTTAAATCCTATTCTCCTTAGTTACTCTATCCGGTTTTCTAGGCTCCATTGTTGTCTCTTGAAGATTTGCTATTAACTGGTGGATAATAGGGTGTTCTCCTCTCAAACTTCATTCAGATAGCTTGAAATCTCTAGCGGTTCATGTAACCCTCAAGGGAATGAACTACTTACTCTAGTCTAGGACTGTGAAGTCTGTTTTTATTGGCCGAAAACTTTGGAGCCATGTTTAAGGTGATGCTCCAAAGAGGTTGGTCCGATCTGATGGTAAAGAAAAGGAAGGTGTAAGCAGCAGTGAAGTGGCAGTTTTGGATGAAGAGAAATGGCGCCAAAATGACAAAGTGGCCTTACTCATCATGCAAAGTTCTCTTGACCCAGCCATTCATGAAGCTTACTCTTATTGTGAAAGTGATAAGTACCTATGGGATACTCTTAAGAAGGTGTATTGTAACCTCTCAAAACTCAGCCAAGTTTATGAGGTCAAGAAGGCCATTAATGACCTCAACCAAGAGGATATGGAGTTCAAAACGTGGTTTGGGAAGTATAGGCTGTTGTGGGCCGAACTTGAGATGTTTAAGCCTCCGACAGTGGATCCAGTGTGTTGAGTGGGAGACTCTAGCAAGACAAGGTGTTTGGGCTCATGTTGAACTTGAATCCAGCCTATAAAGACCTCATTCACCATCTCTTGAGGCAAAATAAGTTGCCAAGTTTAGAAGAGGTTTGCGGTTTGATCCAAATAAAGCAAGGATTTCACAACCATCTAGGAGGAAAGGGGGAAATGGTCTTTGCTAACAAGGTGAAATACTGAAAGAAGGTTTGGATTTGTGAACACTGCAAGAAGAAGGGACACACCAAAGAAAGGTGTTGGGTTCTTCATCCTCACCTAAAACAAAACCGGTACGATAAGGCTAAAGCAAATATGGCAAGTGAGGATGTGAATGTGCAAGTGTCCAAACCTACTTCTTATCAGCAAGTCACGAATGAAGCTAGTGTCATGGCTGCAGTTCACGGAGATTATGTGAAGAAGTCGGACTTAGCTGAACTCATCAAGTCTATCAATGCTTTAAAGGAGTCTGGTAACTCAATTTATGTTTCAAAAATTGTTAAACCATTGGTTGTAGATTTAGGAGCTTCTCATCACATGATTAGCAAAGAGATTTACTTGAGAACATAAAACCGGCTCTAGGTAGTGTTGCTATTGTAAATGGTGATAAAATACCTATCAAGGGTATATGCAATTTGCGATTGATAAGGATTCTATAGCATTTTATATGCATACTTTCACATTAAATATGTTGAGTGTTTACAAGGCTGCCTGTGATTTGACTTGTAGAGTTATATTGGACCCTAAAAAGGTTTGTGTTCAGGATATTGAGACCGGTCATGTCCTTAGAGAAGGTGTGACCAATGATGGATTGTACTTGCTAGAAGATGTCAAGAGCAATCCAAATCTATCTTGTTTATATAGTGCTTTGTGTCATCCCCATTTTTGTGCTTTAATTAAGTTTGTTGTTGCTGAATGTTTATTTTAAAAATGATGATTATGAAGCTTGTATACTTGGGAAACATTGCAAGTTGGTGTTTCCAAAGTCTTCAACTCTTTATGAAAAATGTTTTGATTTGATTCGTTTTGATGTGTGGTCTTCTGCTATTGAGTTCTAGAGATCATCATAAGTATTTTGTTACATTCATTGATGAGAAATCCAAGTATACTTGGTTAACCTTGCTGCCATTAATAGATAGGGTGTTAGAAGGTTTCACAAATTTCTAACTTATGTGACTAACCATTATAGTACAAAGATCAAAATTTTGAGAACATAATGGTGGAGAATACACAAGTAACTCATTCAAACAACTCTTAGCCAAACTCGGAATCATGCACCAAACAAGTTGTCCATACACTCCTCAACAAAATGGTGTGGTTGAAATGAAGAATAGGCATCATATGGAGGTTGCAAGAGCTATGATGTTCCTTACACATGTTCTAAAACGTTTTTAGAGTGATGCGGCTGTGACTGCGTGTTATGTAATCAATCAGATTCCAACTAAAGTGTTAAATGGTGTTTTTCCATTTGAGGTACTCAACCAAACAAAGCCTTCTATCAAACACTTACATGTGTTTGGTTGTGTTGGTTTTGTTTTGGTACCACGAGATCAATGCAACAAGCTAGAAGCTAAGAGTACTAAAGGTGTGTTCATTGGGTATTCAACCACACAAAAGTGGTACAAGTGCTACATTCTAGAAACCAGAAAGGTCATTGTGCCTAGGGATGTTAAGTTCATGGATAGAAAGGGATATTATGAGAGTAAGAACTGGGAGGAGATTCGAGACTTGTCTAATCCGATGTCTCAGTCAGGTCGAGTTATCACTTTACAAACTATTATGGAATGAATTGGTGGATGTGATACAATACAGCCTAGTTCCACGGTTGGTATGGTATAGAAGGCCCGAATCACCAAGTGTGATCCATGAGGTTGAACCAAACAACACCTTACTCGACCAACACAACTTGAGTTTAGATGAAGAAGACACACATGACTTGGTTATGGACACGCCGCAAGAAGCTTGAAGAAGCAATTAACTTGGGAAACACTAATGAAGAAGTACAACCAAGATAAGCTACTCCACTAGCACAACCACTAAGACGTAGTCAAAGGGTGCAGAATCCCTCTCATTGGATCGATACCCGAGTATACTACAACAACAATGTTGTGGTTCATCCAATACAAGTTATTTGACCATGGCTCACTTTCCTTCGGATCACCAAGCATTTGTTAGCAAAATTGACCAGCATTACATACCAAAATCTTATAAAGAAGTTAAGGAACATAAGGTGTAGAGGCATGCGGTGGATGATAAGCATGTGGCTATGGAAAGGAATCACACTTAGGATGAATCTGACCTACCTCCGGGGAAGAAAGTAGCCACCTTTGAATGGATATTCACCATCAAATACAGAAGTGATGGTGAAATTGAAAGATACAAAGCAAGGTTGGTGGATAGAGGGTTCACAAAAACCTATGGAGAAGACTTTAGTGACACAGTTGCACCCGTGGCTAAACTCTATACTGTAAGAATTGTAATATTTTTGGCTACTAATCTTGATTGAGATTTATGGCAGATTTATGGTATATATGGTGCCACCACCGGTTTGGAAAGCATAATGGCTCCAGGGAATATTTTGAGACTCTGCAAGGCTATCTATGGTCTTAAAAATTCTCTAAGAGCTTGGTATCACAAGCTAAGTCACACATTGAGAGATCAAGGCTTTAGACGATTTGAAGTAGATCATACACTCTTCACCTTGCAAAGTGAAGATGGCATTGTGGTCATCCTCATCTATGTGGATGATATTATCTTCACTGGTGGCAACAAAGAAGGTATGAAAGGTATCAAAGATCACTTTAAATCAGTTTTTGACACTAAGGTTTTGGATGAAATGAAATACTTCTATGGGATTGAGATATGTCGATCTCAAGAAGGTTTTTTTCTCTCCCAAAGGAAGTATATCTTTTGAGTGAGGCAGATACACTTCGAGCTAAAGCAGCCAAGACACCAATTTAAGAGCCCTACCAAGCAACACGCAATTGGGGGGGGGGAGAATGGAGCTGATCAACCATTTGAAGACATTCAAAAATATCGAAGGATGGTTGGTAAGGTAATCTATCTCACAATTACAAGGCTTGATTTGTGTGTTGCTGTGAACCATGTGAGTCGACACATGCAAAGCCCAAATCAAAGGCATTGGGAGATGGTTGATCGTATCCATAGGTATTTGAAAAGAGCACCAAGACAAGGAATATGGATGGGTCGCAATGAGAGTACAGAACTTGTTGTATATTGTGATGCAGATTGGGATAGAGATAGGCAAGATCGCAAGTCCACTATCGGGTATTGTACATTCCTTGGAGGCAACCTTGTCACTTGGAAGACCAAGAAGCATAAGTGATGTCATGTTCGAGTGATGAGGCTTAGTATAAAGCAATGAAGAAACTTACAAATAAACTAACTTGGATGAAGGCTCTTCTCTTAAGGAATTGGGGATTGAATCACAAGAATCGATCACAATGCATTGTGATAACCAAGCAGGCATTCACATTGCATTAAACTATGTGTTTCATAAGAGAACAAAGCACATTAAGATTGATTGCCACAAGGTTCGAGAAAAGATAGAGCAAAGAGTGGTTATACCATGTTATACAAGAAGCTGTGATCAACTAGCTGATATGTTCACCAAGGCAGCCAGCTCAAAAGTGTGTGAGTTTGTGTATTCAAAGCTTAGACTTATTGACATGTCCAAAATGTGACAATGATCCATACTCTTTTTCCTTTAAGCATAGTTTTATCCCATGAGGTTTTCTATGCTAAGGCTTTTTATAATGGGGAATTACAACTTTTAAGCTTGTCCTTAATGATCTACATTGAGGATTAAGCTTAAGTGTGAGTGTTAAACTTAAATGATTAAGTGCAACATAAGACAAAGAGAGAATTCACTTGGAATATTCATACCATCAAGGAACCATCAGACCATCAACTAGAGCCAACCAAAATGATCACAAGTGCTACTTAAGAGAAGGATATAGTCGTTGGTATAGGTGTATTTCTTTGGGCAAAACCAAGATGAGGAATTTTTCCTCTTTTGTTTTTCTCTGTTTGTTGTGTATAGAGGTAAGTCATTTCATATTTGTCTATATGTAATAGTGTAAACATCAATCGTAAAGTTAAGAGAATACAAGTAATTATTTTTCTCCATTCTCGCCACCACTCAAATTTTGAAAAAGGGTTACCCCATGAATACTCAGTAATAGGACTCCGAATTCAATACTCAGGAAATTTCATTTTAGTCAATATTTTTTCATCATCACAATCAGTTCCGAGTTCATTTTTCTCATTTCTTCCATCAATTCTTCTCATTTTTTCCATCAATTCTTCTCATTCTTACAATAATGGGTACTTTAATTCGGACAATATGAATAGTTCTGATACTTATCCAAAATTTTATTTAGAAAGAATTGAATCATCTTTGTTTTTTTAGTAATGTGACATTGTCTTTTCTCATTGTAATTGTAATGGGCGTTAGTTGTTGTGTTGGTCCATACATGTCCCCTGCCTATAAATAACATAC
The DNA here is from genome assembly GCA_900406405.1 of Lepidium africanum. Lineage (NCBI taxonomy): Eukaryota > Viridiplantae > Streptophyta > Magnoliopsida > Brassicales > Brassicaceae > Lepidium > Lepidium africanum. Next base: position 69,778 of record OVAX01000113.1, on the reverse strand, counting down.
ATGATAAGTATATATGTTCACTCCAGTTCTCAATACTTGTATACACCCAACTTAATGAAATGTCATTATTACAAGTCCTTTGTAATTTTAAGCAGGCTTTATATTTTGAAACCCTTTTCTTAGTTATGCCAGCTTTCAATTTCTACTAGGAATCAATTAAGTGGTGTGGTCAATACAAAAAAGTGTGGGATTTTTTGGTGTGAGTATTTTTGGTCTTATATGTTTTGGGTTTAATAAATGTGGTTAGTTAGAATAGATAATTTTGGTGTGGTACTATTTATAAGACCACATTGATTAAAACCATATTAGACTATGATACTAAAATTTAGACCACCGAGCCCTCTTTAACCTTAACTCTCGTGTGGATAATATTGAAAAGAAAAATTATATATTTGAGAGGAGAAAAATTATTGGAGATCCTAGGGGTGGAGCAAATGTAGTCTAGTATAACTCTTTCTTTTCCCATTCTTCATGTTCTGAGTGAAGTGGAGAAACAAAGATAACGCTAAAAAGAATCTGATTTGGAAGCACTTAATTAATGTAATTTATATGATTTAGAAACCGATCATTGAAAATTTTAAAAGAATAAGTTTTAATTTACACAAATTGTCAAGTAACGTAGCAAATATAGGGTGAATTACTAAACTAGTTCAGAAAGATGGGTTAATTACTAAAAATATATGGTTTGCAAATCTAGTCTTTCGAGGTAAAATAAAGCAGTTTTACCCTTATTTCCTTTGAAAACAAAAAAATGTACGAAACTGCCATTAATGAGTAATTCCACGTCAGTGCACAGAAAACAAGAAACTTTTTTGGTGGATGTAGGTTTATGTGTCTAGTTATGTAGGTTTATGTGTCCAGTTGTGTAGGTTTTAAAAGTCTCCTTTGTAGGTATTAGTTTTTTCATGTATTGTAGGTTTAGTTATCATTTCATGTCGATTTATAGAAGGGTAATTTACTAAACTAGTCTCTTGTGACCTTATATTGACTACAATAGTCCAAAAAGATTTTAATTACAATTCTACATTTTTTGCTTTTGGTTATCCCGTTTTACCCCTGTTCGCTTTGAAAAAAAAAAGTTACGAAATTGCCATTAGTGAGTAATTCCACGTCAGCAGACAGAAAACTTACGAAAATTTTCTGTAATGTTGTAGGTTTTTGGTCAAGTGTTGTAGGTTTTCATTTTCTTTTGTTGTAAGTTTAAGTGGCTTATCTTTTATAGGTTTACAAGTTACATTTTCTGAATTAAATTTTTCTGGGTTTAGTCACTTTGTTGTTCTCCTACTTTTGTAGGTTTTTCATTTAATTCTCCTGGTTATGTAGGTTTGTTTTTGGTGTAGTTTTCGGTTAAATTGATCTCGTTATGTAGGTTTTTTTTACTTGTTGTAGGCTTAAGAGTTCCTTCTTGTAGGTTTTTATATGGTCTCTTTTGTAAGTTTACTTATCAGTCATTGTAGGTTTTTTAGGATTGATTTCTCTTATTTCTCGACTTAGTTCTCATGTTATGTAGGTTATGTTTTTGTTTGTTGTAGGTTTATTGATTCTTTGTTATTGGTTTTCATGTGGTCCTTGTTGTAGGTTTATTGATCAGTCAATGTAGGTTTTGTATGATTGATTTTTGTAATTTCTCTACTTAGTTCTTCTATAATGTAGGTTTTCTGGTTTGTTTGTTGTAGGTTTATTGATACGTTGTTATAGATTTTCCTAAGGTCTTTGTTGTAGGTTTATTTATCAGTCAATGTAGGTTTTTAGGATTGATTTCTCTTATTGCTCGACTTAGTTCTCCTGTTATGTAGCTTTTGTTTTTGTTTGTTATAGGTTTATTGATTCTTCATTATAGGTTTTCATGTGGTCCTTGTTGTAGGTTTATTTTTCATTTCTAACGTCTTTTTTGTAGGTTTATTTTTCATTTCTACGATCTTTCTTGTAGGTTTATATGTAAATTTACTTTTACGTCTTGTAGATTTTCCAATTTTTTCATTTTCTTGTTATCATACGATTTAGTTTTTCAGCATTGTAGGTTTTACGTTAGTATATTATATGTTTTCCGTGTCTTTTTTGTAGGTTTTTCGGGTATAAAACCTAGAAGGTTTAAGGACTGTTTACACTAACATTTAAAACACACATACATTCTTCTTCTACATAAAGGATATTGTCAACGACCATTGACACCATTTTTCATCTTTATTCAAGCTATTACTTATTTTGTACATTTAGTTCTCATGTTTAGTAGGTTTAATTTGCATGTTTTGTGGATTTGTGTTCCGAATTCTTTGTTCAATTATTGAGTTTAGATACCTCAAACTATAAATGTCACAAAGTGCCAAAAAGTCACACATTTTTTACTACATGTATTTGAAAAAAATAATTCAAACAAACCTACAATACTTGAAACAAAACCTACAATGAACCAACAAACTTACAAAACTGAAACGCTTTTAAACAAAACGCTTTTTTTCAAAAAATTTTTTGAAAAATCGTTTTTTTTTCTGATTTTTTTTTTGGAAAAAAATTTTAGTAGCATTTTCGTAATTAAAACGAAAAAAAACAAAAAAAAAATAATCACAATGACATTCTCGTAAAAAACGGGTAATAAAGGAAAATTATAGACATTTCCACACATTTGCCTTTATGAAGGGTAACAAGAAACTATTATAGTAATTAATGGATCATATTGAACTATTTCACTCATTCTTTCTTTATAGAATGTGTTTTGTAGGCTTTTGTAACAGCTTTTGTAGGTTTTGTTGTTGAACTTCAACGAGTCATTTCTGGTTCAATATAGGTTTAATGTTGAAGCGTTGTAGATTTATATTTCATGTTTTGTATGTTTGTGTGTTATTCTTTGTAGGTTTGTGGGAAATCCAGGTCCACGCTTTCGCTTTGTAGGTTTGTATCCTATGTGTTCTCAATTTAGTTTATCATTCTTTGTAGGTTTTCGTAGTCTTCATTGTTGGTTTTGCTAGTCTTCCTTATAGGTTTATTTGAGTTGGTATCATCATTTGTTGTAGGTTTATACATAATGCATTATAGGTTTAATTAACCTCGAATCACTAGATTTGTCTCCTTCTGTAGGTTTTGTTTTCAGCTATGTAGATTTACAGTATTATTTTGTAGGTCTTTATCGTCTTCTTTGTAGGTTTATTTTGAGTTGGTATCATCGTTTGTTGTAGGTTTATATGTAACACATTGTAGGGTTTAATTAACCTTGAATCACTAGATTGTCTTCTTTTGTAGATTTTATTTTCGGCTATGTAAATTTACGATTTTGGTTTTGTAGCTTTTTATCGTCTTTCTTGTAGGTTTGTGTTGGATTCCTTGTAGGTTTGTCTCCAGGGTATAGCCAATTTAGTTAATCAGGCATTGTAGGTTTTTATTGTCTTCGTGGTAGGTTTATTTTCAGTTGTCAGCGACGGTTGGTGTAGGCTTATAACTAATGCATTGTAGGTTTATTTCATTTCATATCACAAGATTACCCTTCTTTTGTAAGTTTGGAAAGTCAATTATGTGGATTTGTATGGTCAGTTATGTGGGTCTATAATGTAAGTTTTGTATGCCTTATATGTATGTTTTTAAGGTTGGTTATGTAGGTTTATGGTTTCTCTTGCTTTGTAGGTTTATTTTTCGTTTGATGTAAGTTTTTCTTTTATAGGTTTGTTGTTAGTATTTTGTAGGTATATCACTGAAAAACATCATTTTATGTCGTAGGTTTTCCTTTCATGGATTGTAGGTTTTAGTACTTTTCTTTGACATAGGTTTATCTTTGCAAGATATCATTCTTCATTGTAGGTGTATCTCTTATGCCTTGCATGTATATTATTTCTCCTGCTTTGTAGGTTTGTTTTTAGTTTGATGTATGTTTATCTTTTGTAGGTTTATCGCTATAAAACATTCTTCTATGTTGTAGGTTTTCTTCCAAGTATTGTAGGTTTTAGTACTTCTTCATTCTGGTCTTGCGGATCTTGTAATGTAGGTTAAATTTTGTTATATTTAGTGTTTGCGCATTGTAGGTATTTAACACCTTGTAGGTTTACTTTTGGGCCTTCAACAACTAGTTTATTTTCCTTATTTGTAGGTTTATAATTTTTGTTTTGTAAGTTTGTCGTTGTTGACTTAGTTCACATGTTTTGTAGGTTTGTTGTTAGTATTTTGTAGGTTTATCGCTATAAAACATTTTTCTCTGCTGTAGGTTTTCTTTCAAGCTTTTATAGGTTTTTCGTCACTATTCATTATTTTCAACCTAACTTTTCGAAATTTTCAAAATTTTCAAATTTAACTCATCAGCCTTGTAATTATGTGTTCTAATCAAGATACTCAACCAATATTCAACACAACGCAACTCAACTCACTCAACAAAACCCTCAAATTCGAGTTATATGGAAAATACGCAACTATGGAGTTGTGAACTTCCATGAAATGAAGCTAATGAACTCATACCTTAGAGGAGTGATGAAAATGACTATAAAATACCTAGAAGTTTAAGAAATCAACACAAAAGCACAATAAAATCTAAGAAATTTGTTTTTGATTATTTAAAAAATTGAATCAAAATGATGTTGCAATAATAAACTTATGTCATTTGGAAATTTATGTAATTTTCTCCACTTTAACACTGTCTGAAGTTGGCAAATGATTAGATTTGTAATTAAGACATTTTTTTGAACTAGTCGAGTCATTCTTTCGCAAATATATGTTAATTTGGTAATCACATATCGGCACACAAACATTTGTATATATAGGAATCATCAACAACGAAAAACCCCATCACCAATAACAAATCAAAACACAATCCCCTTTTGAGGTTTCAAAAAGAGTACATTAAAATAAACGTACTAAATTAAAATTTATTAAACGTCCCAACCATCTTTCTCTGTTAATTCAAAGATCGAAGATATAAAACTTATGGTTGGGTTTTGAACCTGTAGAGCAACTTCTTTTTCTTAAAGGTCTGGTTATCAATTGTGATCACGACCTTTCCCGGTTCACCAACCTTGAAAGAATCGGTTATTACAGGTTCATCAGTTAAACCGATCTTCCGGTTCTTTGAGACGATTACGGTGTAGCTTGACTCGCAGCTTGGCTCAAATTGAGCTCCGTAGCTCACGTCCGCACCCAAAACCCTAAGCTCCCACGAGAGTGTCGAACCCTACGTACCAGCATAATTGACATAATCAATCATCAAATTCCATGCAAGAATAAATAATTTGTCCAACGTTACATTAATATTACAAAGCACAAACCTAAACGCCAAGTTATATATGTTTGATCGTTTCAAATGCCAGAAAATATACATAAATCAGCGTTTACGTTAGCATGAAAAAATATCTCACTTTTGAAATAGTAAGAATTTTAAATTGTAAAAAAAAAAAATTTATTGTATAATGTAAACGCAAGCAAACAATATATATACCGGGGAAGTAGGCAAATCAATGGTATATACAGATGTGGATTTAACGACGGCCTCAATGACTACATCGTCAACGGTGAATGGGCTCTGTTTGCTGAGTCCACCGTACTTAACCGGGACTACTTCAGGAGCTACGTATCTGTTTCATCCAAAAAAACAGAGGACATAATTAAAATCAAGTTGTGTTTATGTGTATGTGAAGAGAAACATTATAGTACTACTATATAGTAACATAATTACTTGAAAATGGTCTCAGCGGATTTGTTAGGACCAGAAAGGACCATTTTGCTTCTTGTCCTCGGCGATGTGATGATAGTTCCGAATGTTTTGTAGTAAGGAATGTACCACCATGGGACATTAATGAATAGCTGGAATATAACCCCACAATTTGGATTGAGATTGATAAACATTGAATCTTTGTATTGTAATTATAACCAAAAACATTGAATATCTCTGACCTCTTTGGCGACGAACTCTGGATAATTGTCCTCGAATTGCTTAACCGCACGTTTAATGAAATGCCACAATGCTCTCTTACCGAGTCCAGGAGCATTCCTGAAGTCACTAACGAACAAGAATGATGATTTAGCCTCGGGGCTAAAGTCAAGAGACCTCACACACTTCTCCTGGAACTGAATTCTCCATTTGAGGAACTTGTTGAGTTTCTCTTTGTCTGAGAAGATCTCCTTGTTCTGAAACTCACCGTATGAGCTGTAGATCACAACGTGTCCTTGTTTGTCAACACCGTGTGTGAAAACCATCTTCTCGAACTCGCTTCCATCGAGATCTTCTTCCAATAGCTCGTCGATTTTGTTGTCTTTGCGCCACTGCACTGTGTTTTTCAGCATCGTGAAAGCTTCTTTGACCTTAAAGTCACGTGCTCGCAGGAATTTGAGGAGGATTACATCGGATCTTTCGTCCTTTAGAAGTGGAATTCCCCAGACTGAGACTTCTTCTGGCTCTACGGATGCAGATGTCTCAGGAAGAGTGACGGAGACGATAGATTCTTCGATTGCTTCAACATTTTTGGTTCCTTCTTCTTGATCAGCTGCGAAGGCCTTCTCGATCGTTACAATTGCTGGTTTCTCTTCTTCCTTCTTTGTATCAGTTGTAATCGGATCAGCTGGTTTGGTCTCAACGGGAGCAGAGGATGTTGCTTTCTCTTCCTCCTTCTTGGTCTCTGTGACTACCGGAGCAGCCGGCTTGGTCTCAACCAGAGTCACTTTCTCTTCCTTCTTGGTCTCTGTGACTACCGTAGCAGCCGGTTTAGTCTCTACTGGAGTAGGATCCGTCGATATCTCTTCCTTCTTTGTTTCTGTGGTGACCGGAGCAGCTGGTTTGGTCTCAGCCGGTTTCTCTTCCTTCTTGGTCTCTGTGATGACCGGAGCAGCTGGTTTGGTTTCAACCGGAGTAGGAGCAACCGATTTCTCTTCCTTCTTTGTCTCTGGGTCGACCGGAGCAGGAGCGGCCAATTTCTCTTCGTTCTTGGTCTCTACGGCGGCTGGAGCAGCAGAATCCTCTTCTGTTTTGGTTTCAGAAACAGCATCTTTTTCCTCTGTTTTGATATCATCCTTCTTTTCCTCTGTTTTCTCCTCCTCAACTTTCTCTTCCTTCACTGGAGCTTGAGGTGGCGGTGGTGGTGCGGTGAATTCACGCTTATTCAAAGCCTCCGTTACAATCTCCTTAAACTCGTCCAAGGCCTTCTTTTCAGCTTCCGACAATTCAGAAGCCAAATAGCTTTCCTCCTTAAACGACGGCGTTTGCACGATCACCTTCCCCGTCTCAATGTCCTCTTCCTTCGCAGCCGTCACGTCCGCCGGCATCTCTTTCTCAGACACCACTTTCCCCTCCGTCGCTTCCGGAGCAGGTGCTGCAACCTCCTTAACCGGGGCTGGAGTTACCTCCTTAACCGGAAGAGGAGGGGCGGTTGTAGTTGTCGAAGCAGGTTTCTGTATCTCTTCTTGAGCCATGTGTTGGATTGGAAATGGGAGAGAAGAAGAATGAAGATGAGAGGTTTATAAAAAGAAAGAAGAGAAGAGAAAATGGAGGAGATGTTAGATATGTTAATATGATAGACCAAAAGGGCACAGACTGGTCGGAGCTGTTCGACAGCTAATTCAAGAGATACTTTTCTTAGTTGGGTCCCATTTCTACGGCCGTCTTTTGCCTCTCAACATATTGCACTTCCAACACATTAACCAATCCAACAACTTTAAAAACAAAAAATCGTAGTTAATCGTTTAATTCCTTTCTCATTTAGATTCGTTACACATTCGATTTTCTTGTCTTTGGAAGGACATATCATTTTACTTAACTCATATATTTTATTTTTGATTCTTTCTAACTCTTGCACAATCTTGAGTATTTTCTTCGATATTAGTTCCTATTAAAAACTGTACACGAAAAAGAGATTTTATTCTTTCTATATTACATAATTTTTAAAGAATGGCAATATACAGACTATAAATTTCGAGAAGAGACTGTATATGTGTTAAAAAGGTTACTCAGGTTTTGAATAAATAATCTGAAGTGGGCTTTGATATTTCAAATCATGACACCATGTTATCATATCACCCAATAGTACATTTGGATTAAACAAAACAAGTTTGAATCGTTCAACAATTAAAGTTTTTTTCTTTAATATCACTAGAATTTTCTTACTCGAATATGTATGTTGTCATTTATTAACATATCATATGTATCCAGATTCTTTGTTATCTTTTTTTTTTTCGTAAATGGTTAAGCTAATCTTAAAGTAAAACAACAAGTCATTATATAATAACTCATACGATAATTTGACACTTCATTCTTTTTTTTTTTTTTTTTTTTTTNNNNCCCTTTTTTTTTTTTTTTTTTTTTTTTTTTTGTAACTCAACTTATTTCGTTTTTATGTAAGAGTTCAAATTGGTAGATAGTTTATCCAAATTCTCATGCAAGAATTTTTATATATTATTTTTATATAAAATGATCAATTATTCACACGGATTACCAACCTGAAATAAACACAAATTTTTTCTTGAATTAATTCTTATATTTTATATATAGTCATGAATCACATCATGCCTTTGAATTCATAATTTTTTTTAATTTGATGACTATATGGTGCGAAGAAGGGTGTTTAAAGAATATGATTATATTTATCAAAATTGATGTATACAAGAATTACATGGCAACGACTATTTCGGTTTTTTTTAATAACTAGCAACTAAGGACATTTTCTTAATCAGATAACAATATGATATTATTGCATAATTATAATATATATTGCCTCTCCTTTCATACTAAATCATTTTTCATTCCGTTGCAAACCAAAAGCTCAAAGATTCATTCATTTAGTATTTATGAAATTTGGTACCATATGAAGTGAGAGGACACGTATAAACATCTACAAGACTGCTTTGCACGTAAACAAAGCGATCATTTCGTATCAATAATATATATAATTTTGGACCCCTATGTGCGTTGTAATCTAAATCCAAAAATTAAAAGTTCTTTTGTTTGTATAATTTAAATATTGATTTTTAATTTGATATTAACAGGGAAATTCCAAGATATTGGAGCTGTCACAAGAACTATTAGGATTACAGTTTAATTATAATAATCCGCCAACACACCTCATCGTTACAATTTACAACTCCTCGTATGGGCCATTACAATAAGAAGATTTCTTATATTATAATCAAAAAGAATGATTCAAATGATGAATAGCTTTTGATCTAGAGTGTAGTAAAATATGTCTAAACAATTGAAATTTTGTAATCTAATCTAGGGACGAATACATTTTTCTTCGTCGTACTTCTATATATATATATATATATATATATATATAGGTAAAATACTTCTAATTTTTGAGCTAACAAAACTAGAAAAAAACCTGATAGCATTGCTTCAAAACGTATTTAAACACATACATATAACCAAATAAATTTTAAACCAAAATGATAGAAGTACAATCTTGTGTGATCCAAAAATTATCCGTTAATAATATATAAATATTCTTTCAGGTAGCTTTTAATTTGTCAAAAGCAAAGCTGTTTGGTTGGTTTGTCATTGTTGGTGGTGCCGTCGTAGTATTATTTTCTTCCACTAATTAAATATTGCATTTCGCGCGCTGTGTTTATTTCTTTTGATTTTCCAATAAAACTTGTATTTACATAATAAAATATGTCTTATTAATTCTGAAGAAATGATTGATGGCCAGGTGCAGCTTAAGCATTGATTATTAACCATTACATGGTATTTTATCATTTAGCAGTAGATAGTCTATGCTTGTTACGTCTTTAGATTATTTATACATATAATTGAGATTAGAATCTTTAGATAAAATAAATCAGTGAACTAAAAGTGTATTCTAATAAAATATTAAAAATACTAGGTGTTGGTAAAGTAGCGAATAAATGTATTGCAACGAAAATTGACATAATAGAAATGGTTCAAAATTAACAAAGAATTTGGATATACATAGATTAAAATTGTTTAAGACAATTGAAGGAGTACAATTTCAATAAATTAATTGAAATGTAAAATTTCATATAAAAATAGATATGAGGGTAGAACCAAAATATATATATGAGGTTCTAAAGACACATAACACCATTCTAAATTAAAAACCATAATCACTTCTCAAAAGTTGCTTATACATTTAGAAGAAGCCATGGATACAATAGTTAGTTTTAGTATGGCAATGCAAGCAACTTTTGATTTTGGTCTTCGGCTGGTAATTTTTGAAGGTGATAGTTTGGTTTTGCATCTTGCCATTCAACTTGTTCATCAAAAGAGTGCTATGTTCGATTTCTGTCTCTTCCTGCATACTTCATGTGACCAAAATCATTGCACTGATCGATTAGTTCAACAAATATTTACAAGTATGCTCATCATATAATATTTATCATTGTTCCCATTTTTTAAACGATGATGTTTGTATGGATTCAAGGATCTTTTCTAAATCATAAAATAATATTGAAGGTAAAAAAATATATTTCAAATTATCAAACTTTTGCATATATAATATTAAGTTAAATATAAAATATTTTTTTCTGTTTTATAATATTAACAATGTATACATGATAAATATATTCAGTTTTTCATTTTAGAGTTTATATATATATATATATATATATAATAAGTCAATTTTAAACAAATATTATTTCTTTAACACCATTTCAATATTATAACCAAACTAATTTTAAAAGATATCAAAAAAATTTATTTTTAAGCATTCTTCCACACAAAAATAGTAAATAGTAAAATAAAATTCAATATAAATCAAATGTAACATACAAAAATTTGCAAAATAAAATATAAACAGCACATCATTCGCTTTGGTGATTTTTTTTTTTGTCAAATAAAAACTTCATTAATTGAAACCAACCACCAACATTGGTGTTCTGCAACATTCTCTTAGCTAACAAATCAGCTTCAGAGTTCAAAGATATGGAAATGAACTTGAAATAAATCCCAGAGAAACATGAGAGAAGATTGGAAATTTCATGAAGAATTTCATAGAGCTCCGGGAGATTCACGCGTTGATTGATGGCTATGATTAGATTGAATGAGTCAGATCAAATTTCCAAATGAGTAATTTTGAGAATCGCTTTGGTCGTTTAACCTTAGAAAATCAATCTTCTTGAAAGTAAAACCTAAATGTGAGATAATACTTATGTGGATTTTTTCTCCCTCCAGATAGTCAAACATGTATGGTTTCAATACTGAGATCCTTTCAACCACCTGTACTATGTTGGGCTACTTTTATTTTCTCATTAGTTTCTGGTTTTCGTTATGGTCTAGGGGTTGCATGCACAAGTTCTTGCATATAGCTTGTTAGATTTTATCCTAGTTTCCACTTCCTTTCCTTTTGTTGCAGTTTCTTGTTCATTTGCTCATCGAAAATTTCCACGGCTAAACCTATCGACCCACATGTGCTCAAGAAATAGTTTAATGTTTTGGTAAAGCAATTTTGAAGTTTTATTCACTCGTACTAACATAAATTCAGAGAGGAGCATTCCAAAAATAAGGGCTCAAGCAAGGACATGAGAATCAAAAGACTATTCCAAAAATGGAAGTTTCTCTTCAAGCAAAAAGAAAATTAGGGTTCATCAGTGGGTCATTGAAGAAATCTACGTTACAGAATCAAGATTATGAGAACAAGTTAGCTGTCAATTCGATGAATGTGGGTTGTATTGGGTATTTAATTGAACCTAAAGTAAGATCGAAAATGACATATATTACCAATGCTTATCAGTTATGGTTGGATTTGAAGAAAAGATTTTCCATCAGAAATCATGTTAAAATTCATCAAATAAAAGCTCAGTTAGCCACTTGTAGACATGACGGTGTTAGAGTATTAATCTGTAAAGCCAAATTAGAAATTCCAGACTTATAATTTCCAAAGACTACATATTTCAATGATGGACGCGAGGATTAGAAGACCATGCTAGGTGTTATCATCATCTTCATTCATTCGATCTCAAGTTATTTTCAATGATATGAAGAGCAAGAAATTTTTGACAAATTGTAGTTTATGTTTAGAAACTTCAGCTTTCTATGTTTTTTTGATGTTTTATCTCCGGAAGATTTTGATCTTACCGGTTTGTGTATCTTTATTCATTTTTTGTTATTTTGCAAGATATGAACAAATAAACAAAATAAGGTATGATGACAAAAAAAAACTGTGAGATATGTTATTAGAATATTCTTCTACCGAATAAAGATTTGATTAGTTGGTCAAGATTTGATTTAATCTAGAATTTTTATTACATTGTATAAATACTTTACTCACAAGATTAAATTAAGATCATTAAGCATCAAAATCTTCATGGTATTAGAGCAGCGATCTACCCAAAATTTCCTTCAATAATATTTCTTTCTTCTTTACGAACGAGTCGTGATAGTTTCACCATAATTGAGTCATCTTTAGTGACACATTCAAGGAAAACACCAGAGGTTTTGTCGGTTTCACCATATTAGCTTTCTGCATATGATAATATCCATGTGCTGTTATTACTTCTATTATCTTGAAGGGGGATAATTACAATGATTGGTCCGCATAGATGCTCAATGTTCTTCAAGCAAAAAAAATTAAGGGTTCATCAATGGGTCATTAAAGAAACCTACATTAGATAATCAAGAATATGAGAACTATTTAGCTCTAAATTCAATGATTATGGGTTGGATTAGGTTTTTTATAGAGCCTAAAGTAAGATTGACAACGACATATATCACTAATGCTTATTTGTTGTGGTTGGATTTGAATAAAAGATTTTCCACCTGAAACAAGGTTAGAATTCATCAAATCAAAGCTCAATTAGTCACTTGTAGACATGATGGATATAGTGTGTTTAAGTATTTTGGTCGTCTATTTCCATTTTGGGAGGAACTATAAATCATCAATCGGTTAAAACCCTTGTTCAAAAAGCGCCGCCTAGGAACGTTTTATCAGCGAGTAGCTGCTCATCAGCCTCCGACTGCATCGATTTTAGTATAATCAAACTACAAATCGGGAGTAAGTTTAAAAAGTCAAAAATTTTGGAAAAGCTCATGTTTTTTGCTATTTTAGAGTTGTAAATCACTTATTTTCACTAGATCTATGATTTTGGGACACAAATATAGAAAAACCTCCAAAAAAATAATGAGAAAAGATCTTCGGCGGCTGGATTCACAGGAAAATTAGGTTTAATTTGGAAGAAGATGACTACAAAAAAACTATTTTGCCCTCCACTTAAAATTAACAAAAAATAAGAATATATACACCTGACATGACTCGAACCCGCGACCCATTAGTACTATTAAACCCATTTAACCACTGCACTAACCAAATATTTTTTTAAAACATATAACATATACAATATATAATACTAAACATAGATATATGTCTTAAAATTAGTTCCCGAGTACTCCCCGATTTATTTCCGATTTTTTCGTAACTCGCTATTCGGTACCCAAGCGAACGAATAGCGCGTAGTGAGATTTTGAGACTCTGCAAGGCTATCTATGGTCTCAAACAGTCTCTAAGAGCTTGGTATCACAAGCTAAGTCACACATTAAGAGATCAAGGCTTTAGACGATCTGAAGCAGATCATACACTCTTCACCTTGAAAAGTGAAGATGGCATTGTGGTCATCCTCATCTGTGTGGATGATATTATCTTCACTGGTGGCAACAATGAAGGTATCAAAGATTACCTTAAATCAGTTTTTGACACTAAGGTTTTGGATGAAATGAAATACTTCTATGAGATTGAGATATGTCGATCTCAAGAAGGTCTTTTTCTCTCCCAAAAGAGGTATATCTTTTGAGTGAGGCAGATACACTTCGAGCTAAAGCAGCCAAGACACCACTTGAAGAGCTCTACCAAGCAACATGCAATGGGGGGGGGGAGAATGAAGATGATCAACCATTTGAAGACATTCAAAAATATCGAAGGATGGTTGGTAAGGTAATCTATCTCACAATTACAAGGCCTGATTTTTGTTTTGCTATGAACCACGTGAGTCGACACATGCAAAGCCCAAATCAAAGGCATTGGGAGATGGTTGATCGTATCCATAGGTATTTGAAAAGAGCACCAAGACAAGGAATATGGATGGGTCGCAATGAGAATACATAACTTGTTGGATAGTGTGATGCAGATTGGGCTAGAGATAGGCAAGATCGTAAGTCAACTATTGGGTATTGTACATTCCTTGGAGGCAACCTTGTCACTTGGAAGACCAAGAAGCATAAGTGATGTCATGTTCGAGTGATGAGGCTGAGTATAAAACAATGAAGAAACTTACCAATAAACTAACTTGGATGAAGGCTCTTCTCTCAAGGACTTAGGGATTGAATCATAAGAATTGATCACAATGCATTGTGATAACCAAGCAGGCATTCACATTGCATTAAACTATATGTTTCATGAGAGAACAAAGCACATTAAGACTGATTCCACAAGGTTCGAGAAAAGATAGAGCAAAGAGTGGTTATACCATGTTACACAAGAAGCTGTGATCAACTAGCTAATATATTCACCAAGGCAGCCAGCTCAAAAGTGTGTGAGTTTGTGTATTCAAAGCTTAGACTTATTGACATGTCCAAGATGTGACAATGATCCATACTCTTTTTCCTTTAAGCATAGTTTTATCCCATGAGGTTTTCTATGCTAAGGCTTTTTATAATAGGGAGTTACAACTTTCAAGCTTGTCTTTAATGATCTACATTGTGGATTCACTCTTGAGGGGGAGTGTTAAACTTAAATGATTAAGTGCAACATAAGACAAAGAGAATGAATTCACTTGGAATATTCATACCATCAAGGAACCATCAAACCGTCAACTAGAGTCAACCAAAATGATCATAGGTGCTACTTAAGAGAAGGATATAGTTGTTGGTATAGGTGTATTTCTTTGGGCAAAACCGAGATGAGGAATTTTTCCTTTTTTGTTTTCTCTGTTTGTTGTGTATAGAGGTAAGTCATTTCATATGTCTATATGTATGAGTGTAAACATCAATTGTAAAGTTAAGAGAATATAAGTTATTATTCTTCTCCATTCTCGCCGCCACTCAAATTTCGAATGAGGGTTACCCCATGAATACTCAGTAATAGGACTCCGAATTCAATACTCAGTAAATTTTATTTTCGTCAATACTTTTTCTTCGTCACAATCAATTCCGAGTTCACTCTTCTCATTTCTTCCATCAATTCTTCTCATTTTTTCCATCAATTCTTCTCATTTTTTCCATCAATTCTTCTCATTTTTTCCATCAATTCTTCTCATTCTTACAATAATGGGTATTTTAATTGGGACAATTTGAATAGTTCTGATACTTATCCAAAATTTTAATTAGAAAGAATTGAATCATCTTTGTTTTTTTTAGTAGTTTGACATTGTCTTTTCTCATTGTAATTGTAATGGCCGTTAGTTGTTGTGTTGGTCCATACATGTCCCCTGCCTATAAATAACATACATGATAAGTATATATGTTCATCTAGTTCTCAATACTTGTATACACCCAACTTAATGAAATGTCATTATTACAAGTCCATTGTAATTTTAAGCAGGCTTTATATTTTGAAACCCTTTTCTTAGTTAGGCCAGCTTTCAATTTCTACTAGGGATCAATTAAGTGGTGTGGTCAATACAAAAAAGTGTGGGGGTTTCTTGGTTTGAGTATTTTTGGTCTTATATGTATTGGGTTTAATCAATGTGGTTAGTCAGAATAGATAATTTTGGTGTGGTACTATTTATAAGACCACATTGATCAAAACCATATTAGACTATGATACTAAAATTTAGACCACGGTTACTCAAAAACAAAAATGTAGAAGGTAATATCGAGCCCTCTTTAACCTCAACTCTCGTGTGGATAATAATGAAAAGAAAAATTATATATTTGAGAGGTGCAAAATTATTGGAGATCCGAGCGGTGGAGCAAATTGTAGTTTAGTATAACTCTTTCTTTTCTCATCCTTCACGTTCTGATTGAAGTGGAGAAACAAAGACAACACTAAAAAGAATCTGATTTGGAAGCACTTAATTAACGTAATTTATATGATTTAGAAACCGATCATTGAAAATTTTAAAAGAAGAAGTTTTAATTTACACAAATTGTCAAGTAACGTAGCAAATATAGGGTGAATTACTAAACTAGTTCTGAAAGATGGGTTAATTACTAAAAATATATGGTTTGCCAATCTATTCTTTCGAGGTGAAAAAAGGCACTTTTACCCTTATTTCCTTTGAAAACAAAAAAATTTACGAAACTGCCATTAATGAGTAATTCCACGTCAGCGCACAGAAAACGAGAAATTTTTTTGGTGGATGTAGGTTTATGTGTCTAGTTATGTAGGTTTATGTGTCCAGTTGTGTAGATTTTAAAAGTCTCCTTTGTAGGGGGATAATTACAATGTTCTTCAAGCAAAAAAAAATTAAAGGTTCATCAATGGGTCATTAAAGAAACCTACATTAGATAATCAAGAATATGAGAACTATTTAGCTCTAAATTCAATGATTATTGGTAGGATAAGGTTTTTTATTAAGCCTTAAGTAAGATTGATAATGACATATATCACTAATGCTTATTTGTTGTGGTTGGATTTGAATAAAAGATTTTCCACCTGAAACAAGGTTAGAATTCATCAAATTAAAGCTCAATTAGCCACTTGTAGACATGATGGATAGAGTGTGTTTAAGTATTTTGGTCGTCTATTTCCATTTTGAGAGGAACTATAAAATCATCAATCGGTTAAAACCCTTGTTCAAAAAAGCGCCGCCTAGGAACGTTTAATCAGCGAGTAGCCGCTCATCAGCCTCCGACCGCATCAATTTTAGTATAATTGAACTATAAATCGGGAGTAATTTTAAAAAGTCAAAATTTTGGAAAAGTTCATGTTTTTGGCTATTTTAGAGTTGTAAATCACTTATTTTCACTAGATCTATGATTTTGGGACACACATATAGAAAAACCTCCAAAAAAATAATGAGAAAAGATATTCAGCGGTTGGATTCACAGGAAAATTAGGTTTAATTCGGAAGAAGATGACTACAAAAAGACTATTTTGCCCTCCACTTAAAATTAACAAAAAAATAAGAATATATGCACCTGACATGACTCAAACCCGCGACACATTAGTACTATTAAGCCCATTTAACCACTGCACTAACCAAATATTTTTCAAAACATATAACATATACAATATATAATACTAAACATAGATATATGTCTTAAAATTAGTTCCCGAGTATTCCCCGATTTATTTCTAATTTTTAAGTAACTCGCTATTCAGTACCCAAGCGAACGAATAGTGCGTAGCGAGATTTTGAGCAGAGGTTATAACATGTACTTGTGATGTTGCAGTAGAATTTGCTAAGCAACCAATGAAGAAAATATTCATCAATTTGTTATGGGTCTTGATGTTTCATGTTTTGGTAGTCTTTGTACTTTGATTGTAAACACAAACCTTTTACCTGATCTTGTTGAAATATATATAAAGATAATCCTTGAAGAACAAAATTTAGAATATGCAAGAAATATAGAAACCAACAAAATGCATCAATAGTCTCTTCTCGTCGTGAATCAATCTTGCGTGTTGAAATTATATTGTGTATAGACTGCAGAATGGACACGAGGAGAAGGATTACTGGAAAATTGTGGGCTTCCCAGATTGGTGGAGGTGGTCAAGGAGGTAACCAAGGTAAAGGTGGTCGTGGTCAAGCTCTTTCTACTCATGCTACCAGCTCCAATGCTTCATAATTTCCAGAGTTCACTCCTAAACAATGAAATCTTCTTACTCAAATGATTCAAGAAAAATCTGCTCATAGCTTTAGTTCAAATGACAACTTGTCCGGTAAGACACAACTTGGAGATATGATTCTCGACATGGGAGCTTCATGTCATATGACCAAAAATTCTTCCTTCTTGAAAGACTTGATATCAATTTCTCCTTGTATGGTAGGATTTGCGGATGGAAATAAAATTATGGCTTTAAAAATGGGGATCTTTCCTCTCACAGATTCACTCACATTAACTAATATGTGTTTTATATACCAAATTTGAATTGCAGCTTAATCTAGGTTGCAAAGCTATTTAAGCAAGCTGGTTGTTTTGCTATTTTAACTGACACAATGTGTATATTGCATGACCAATTGTCGAGGCCTATGATTGGGAGAAGTGAAGAGCGTGATGACTTGACAACTGATATAATTTCTGAAAAATGTCATTGAGTGACTTATTTTCTGATCCTCTATTGTGGCACAAAAGACTTGGTCATAAAGTTATTGAATGTTTTTCTTTAATTCAAATTGATGTTTGGGGACCATATCAAGTGCCTTCTACTTGTGGAGCAGTCGATGAATTTTCCAGAGCAAACTATATTTTTGCTTAAAAAATCAAAAGTTAATATAGTGTTGAAAAAACTCATTGCCTATATGAAAAAGCAATTTGGTAAACAAGTTAAGACCATTAGAAAAGATAATGGAACATAATTTATATGTCCCTCCTCCTACTTTTGAGATCAAGAAATTAATCATCAAACTTTATTTGTTGCAACACCTCGACAAAATGGACTAGTTGAAAGGAAGCATCGCCATATATTAAATGTGGCTCGTTTTCTTCTCTTTCAATCATCCTTACCATATCATTCTTTAGGAGAAGCAAATTTAACATCCGCTTATCTTATCAATTGTACACCAACTACTCTTCTTCAAGGTCAATCTCCTTATAAAATTTTTCTTAAAATAAACCTGATAAATAGCAGCTAAAAGTATTTGGTTCAGCTTGTTATACTCATAATAGACCTCAGAGCAAAGACGTTCATTCAAAAAAGCGGGTTGTGTGTATTTCTAGGCTATCCATTTGGACATAAGGATAGAAAGTATATGGCATGGAAACACATGAAATATGACATCTCGTGATGTGATTTTCCGGTAAGATGTTTTCCCATTTTCTAAAACACATGACAAAACTCCTACACAACACAACACAATTTCAGATGATCTTGATGATGATTGGCTTCCTAGTGTAATTGATAACAAGAATACTCACGATGACACGAGATGTTTACTCTTGACCATAATTATAAAAATGTTGATTTAAAAGATATATTTGAGTCATCGAATAATACTCCACAACCAATTGATTCCACTCATATGTTTTAGAACATTCTACTACACTAGAAATATAGATACTTGGCAAAGGACAACAAACTAAAAAAAATCAGTTCGTTCAAATGATATTGTAGCATACAATGCTACTATTGACCCTCACGATCTTACCATCTTCATATCTCAGTCCTTTACAGTATCTGGATATACATTGTGTCCTCTTACCAGTTTGATTTTTGATAAGCAATTTTCTCCAACCGATAAAGCATTTTTAACGATTATAACTCCGGTGTGGAGCCCAATTTTTTTCATGAAGCCATGAAGCATAAAGTATGGAGAGAAACTGTGACTAAAAAAGCTCTTAATATACAACATACTTGGGATATTTTTCATTACCACCACACAAGGAAGCAATTGATAGTCAATGGATTTTAAAATCAAGAATAATTCGGATGGTTCCATTGAACATCCCAAAGCTTGATTGGTTGTTAAAGGCAATAACCAAATTAAAAGAGGGGATTATGGTAAAACTTTTGCTCCAACAGTCAAGCATACTACAATTTGATCATTACTTCATTCAGTAGTTGCCAAAAATTGGGAGGTATATCAAATAGATGTTAACAACGCATTCCATTAATGGTGATTTGGAAGAGGGAGTTGATATGAAGCTTCCACCAGGTTTTAGATATACTCATCCATGTAAAGCGTATTGTGTTCGTAAATCTCTCTGTGATTTAAAACAAGCTCCACGTTGCTGGTTCAAAGTATTTTTCGATGCTCCTCTGCGGTTTTATTTTACTCAAGCATATGATGATTATTTGTGTTCTCTTACTCACAGAACAACATTGAGCTTCATATTTTAGTATATGTTCATGACCTTGTTATTTGCGGCAGTGATGCATACATGGTGCAAAAGTTTAAGAAGTAGTGAAGTCGACATTTTTCAAAGAAAGACATTGGTCGATGAAAATATATTCTTGGCATTTAAGTAAGTCGTGTACATGGAGGTATTTTCTTGTCTCAAAGGAAATATGCTTTAGATAACATTACAGATACAAAAAATCTTGGTGCAAAACCCGCCATTATACCATTAGATTCATCAACTTGCTATAATCGATAGTCCAAATCTCAAAGATCCAAGGCCAAATCGTCATGTTCTTGAAAGACTTCATAATCTTCTCTATACTCGTCCAAAGTTTAGTTATTCACTATATGTGCTTTCTCAATTTATGCAAACTCCAAAATAAGTTTATTGGGATGCTGCCAGTCGTATTGTTTGAAATTTAAGAGGTTCTCTGTGTCAAGGAATTTTGTTGCAATCTAATTCAAATTTATTTCTCACAGTACTTTATATTGTGATTCTGATTGGGCAGCATGTCTGTTGACTTAACGCTCTCTAAGTACTATTATTGTCTTTTTTGGTTGGTCTCCGATTACATGATAAATCTAGAAACAAAGAACAATATCTCATTCTCTTGTTGAAGAATAATATAGATCACTGTTCGTAGTATTACGTGAGGTTAAATGGCTATGCAGCTTGCTTGAAGAACTAGGTGCCAAATAAATTCTCCAATTCGGTTATTTTTTGCCAATAAAACACCTATAACGTCGCTACAAACCTTGTTTTTCATGAACGTACTAAACACATCGAGAAAGATTATGATGCAGTTTGTGATGTCATTCATGAAGGTGTTATTGTAACAAATCATATTGGTATTCATGATCAACTGGTCGACATTCTTACCAAAACTCTTGGACATGTTCATTACATATTACTATTCGAGATGGGCGTCATGGATCTTCACACTTTATCTTGAGGATAAGTATGAGGATATATTAAAATATTCTTCTAACTAAGTAAAGATTTGTTAATTAGTTGGTTCAGATTTGGTTTAATCTAGAATCATCATTACATTGTTAAATATTTACTCGCAATATTAATGAAATCGATATAGTTAAGCATCAAAAAATTTCATATGTTGCTTGTTATGCAATAATCAGAGCTATAGGATGAGTTTTGGAAAAAACAACCATAATTTGATTTTTATTTTCTATTTTTCTTGACCATGAATGTACCCTTACTTTGGAGTGCTTCTAATCATCTTATAAGCCATTATTTGATCTTTTTTATATCATTTTTAAATATGTGATCTGTAGAGTTACCTAGTTTTTTTGTTTTTTTTTGTAATTTTACATTGTTTAGCATTTTTATAGAAATAATTGTTAATATCAGTTCGGTTAAGTTAGCACTTGAACGCCAATGAATGTTGGTGATATTAGATTTGGAATGTTGTGTATTTAAATTTTTGTTTGTTATACGTCTTAGAATATGTGTGTATATTGTGAGAGGAATGAGAAAGATAATTAAACACGGGAAGAATTTTTAAGAATGATATGGGAGAATCGAAGCTACGTGCCATTATCTTTTATAGAAAAGAGAGTGCTGGACTTTAGTGGGTGAACGGATCTTTTGCAGCTCAGTAATCACTGACAAGCAAAAGGAAGATCAAGCTACGAGCCATTGTCTCCCACCAGAAAAGGAGTTCTATTAGCCACGAAAAATAATGGTTAATCCAAATTGTTTGAATTTGGTTACAACAAGCAGGTTCGATGTGTGGTACTTGTTGAAAAACACAAGTTGTATATGAATAGATATTTCTATGGTTATGATAGATGATGTGTAAATTATGATAGAAATTTGTTTTTCACTAGGAAAATGAGTATGTTTTGTACCCACTTCTTCTTTTTCTTCCATATTAGGTTGAGGTTTGCGAGTAGTCACGTGAAGTCTATTTTCGATGGGTGTTATTTTGGATTTTTGGTTGTCACTTCTTTAATTTCAATCTTTTTGAGTTGATTTTTTTATTTAATTGATTTATGTGAAATATTTTTTCTATATTTTAAATAAAAGTATGTTAATAAGTTGAGTGACATGTTATCTCAGAAAAATAGATGTTACATTAAGTATATTGAAAATTTCATAATACTATATTAATTCAATTTGAAATATTGCTCTTTAAATATACTAGATTATCTACCTGTACTACGCACGTGATTATAAATTTGTAAAAAAAGTTTTGAGTACTATCCTTTTTGTTGTACTTTTGCACAAAAATGCTCATTTAATTTTTTTTACAAAAAAATCTCTCTCACTTATAAAAAATAAAGAATACCTCAAATTTTTTAATAATTTTTTTTAACGAAATTTTTTCTTCCCACCATTTTTTTTAATCTCAAATATTTTTTTTAAACAAATTTATAAGGCTCTATAAGAGATCTTATAAAATTTTATAAATAGTATATAAAACGTTATAAATAATATATTTATAAGTATCTTATAAAATTTTATAAAAAAATAAATTTATAGGGTATAAATGTAATATAAATTTATAAGCTTGTTTATGAAATCATATAAAACATGATAAAATCAAAATATTGATTATAATGTGTATAACATAAAATTATAAGACTTTTATAACATTTTATAAGCCAACTTTCAAAATATTTTTTATAAGGTTTTATAAGATAACTTATAAATTGAATTTTTGTATGGTTTTATAAGATAACTTATAAATTGAATTTTTATAAGGTTTAATAAGATAACTTATAAATAAAATTTGGTGGGAAAAAAGTTTTGGCGGGAAAAATTATACGTAATATTTTTTAAAAAACAATAATAATCCGAAGATATTTTGGTCATTTGTCAATAATGAAAAGCATTTTCTGAAAATGTCCAAAAAATAAATACAGTGTTAAGAATGTACTCTTTCGAAGATATTTTTTTGTAATTTATCCTAATTTTAATATTATTTATTACTAAATCTTCCTCAAAAGCTAGAAATTTCATTTCCAAAAGTTTCATTGTTTTCTTCTAGCTGTAGAGATTGAGCTTTGCCAAGTAACTCTATTCTCTTACCTTCACTTCTTCTAGAGTCTTACTCTCATGTTCAGCCAACTATTATAATGTAATAGAACCTAGGACTAGATCAATGAAGTCAGTAATGATTTCAATCTATTATCATTAAGCAAAATTAAACCTATTTAACTTTGAAAGAAAATCAAGTTCGTGACTGTTGCTGACTTTTTTACACCCCCATATAATTTAATTATTCTCTATTTCTAATGAGCTTATTACAAGGATATATGAGTGTAAGATTTAGGTAGAGCATATATGGATAAGATACGCTTTGCAAACTGTTTCTCGGTTTCAATAATATCCTAACATATTGAAAAGTAACCAAAATATCAAACAACATATTAGTCCTTAATTTTCTTAAAATTTAATGCTATATATGAACCTCAATATTGCATGAAATGGTGGAAGTTGCCAACAACTTTGGATGATATTGGAACGAGCAACTCGAATGACACTAAAATATTAAATATTGTATTGGTCCTTAATTTTCTCAAAATTGCTACTACTATATATGAACCTCAATAGTGCGGGAAATGGTAGAAGTTGCCAACAACTTTGGATGATATTGGAACGACCAACTCGAATGACGTACAATTCAACTCAGATTTATGTATAATGCCCAAGAACACGAAATTAGGAGGGACGAAATAAATCTTGCAACATCTACAACATGCAATATTGACCTACAAAATCCAAAAATATTATGTAAACATATACAAAGACAAAGACATATACAAATCCAAAAATATTATGTAAACATATACAAAGGCAGATTGGAACTATTGACCTACAAAATCAAATATATCAAGCGCATAATAATGTACGATTTTGTTTCTGGAGAGCCTTTGGTTTGCATCAAAAAGAAATTATCTTCTTAAACCGACTATTAATCAAAAGACAATATCATGACTAAACTTAGATATATGAATAATAGAAACCTTGAATACTGAAATCCTAGCGAGACTTGGTCCTTTTTTCTCCAAAAGAAGCTTATGTTCCTATAAATAGACTAACACTAAGCAAACATTCATACCCAAAAAGAAAACATTAAATGAAATTAGCGCAATTTTACAAACAGAACCAAAGTATTCAAACGATATTCAAAAGTCAAACATGATATTTTGAACGATTTACCGGGTTCCATATTGGCTTTTATGTACTTCAAATTTATCAGAATGAAAAACTCTAATCTATAGTCATTAAAACTTTTTTTTGTTGAAATGTGAAATTTATTAATCAACAAAAAAGTTATTTACAAGTGGAAGGGGAAACAGACTTATATATCAGCCTGCATAAACAATAAAAAATAGTATAGAAATCATGAAATCTCAAACCAACGCCTACAAAGGCCCTCGAGTTTGTGTGAGCCTGTGTAGTTGAGAGCACAGATCCTGTGTCGTATACTCTTGTCAATGCTGCGGTGAAAGGAAGCAATGGTCTTGGAAGGGGATCCATGAATCCTTGCATTCCTTTCACGCAATAGATGGTAGATAGTGGTCTGAAAAACGAGCTTAAGAAGGACATGGTCCAATATCGATTCCCAGAAAACGATTCGAGGTATGGCAAAGTATCGGACCAGTCAGGAGTGATCACCGAACCAATGAGCTTTCCACAAAGACCATGCCATATAGCGAAACTGTATGGACAGGCAAAAAATAGATGGTCTCTAGATTCATCTCTCTCACCACAAAAATACAGCACTGAACACGACCCCACAGTCTCCTTCAGGAGCCAGTAGAGAGTTTATCACGGACTGCAAGCCATGTTATAAAAGAGCATCGAGGTATACCTTGCGTGAACCAAACGAGTTTGTGCCACGAGACCTTATTGCTTTGTACACGGATCTGCCTCCAAGTTTTAGTTGGTGAGAACGAGTTTAAGAAAACATTCTCCTTATGGCGCCATAGCATCACATCTGCACCAGTACGAGATGAAGGGGTTAAAACCTCTAGAATATGAGGTATGATGTGCTGAAAATTTCTTCAGCGGCAAGCTCTATGTCTCCATGAATCATCGGTTATGACCTCAGCTATTGTAGCATTACACTGAATACAAAAGTAGTGAAGGCCCGCCTCACCTGTTAGCTCAATAAGCCTACCCTCTGATAACCACCAATCAGACCAGAAAAAGGAATTGTTCCAAGCTCCAAGCTGAAAACAAAAAGGAGAAGCAAGTTGTCATAGTTTTAGGAGTTTCTTCCAAATCCAAGATCCCAAAGTCCCTTCTTTGACATCTCAAAAAGAACTAAACTTTAGAAGATAACGTCTAGTCCATTGTACCTAAAGAGAGTTATGGGAAGAAAGTAGTCTCATGACAAGATGTAGGGCAAATACTCTTGAAGTATCCTTTAGTTTCCGAATACCAAGTCCACCCTCATCATGAGGGAGACAAATATCTGACCAAGCATCTTTTGCTTTAATGGAGTCATTTGGATTTTTGGACCATAGAAAAGCGCTACACATGCTTTCTATTTCCTTGAAGCAACGGGTTGGAAGTTGAAATGCTGCACACCAAAAGTTCGGGATACTCGTAATGACAGACTTAATCAATTGTAAACGGCCTGCATAGGAGAACGTTTTTGTCGTCCAACCCATCAGACGCTTCTTTACCTTCTCAGTTAGGGGAGCATAATTGTTAAGGTCTTTGTGGAAAGGGGCAGACCCAAATATTTGATAGGGAGAGTATCAAATGTCATACCTGCAGCCAGGACCAAGGACTGAAACTGAGGGATTGATTTACCACCAATATAGATTGACGACTTCATAGGGTTGATATATAAGCCATATATAGTCTCGAAAGACTGCATAACGTCAAGAATACCCGTCAAAGAGGAATCTTTACCATCAGAAAAAACTAAAATATCATCCGTGAAACTAAGAAGTGTGAGACCAAGCGCTTAACACTTAGGATGATACCCAAATTTACCCGTAGCTGCAACATTATTGAGAAGATTCGATAAAACATTGTTTGAAATAACATATAGATAGGGAGATAGAGAACACCCTTGACGAATCCCACGCTTGCTGCAGAAAAAACCATCAAGATCTCCATTGAGAGAGATGAAAAAGGACACTGTGGAGATGCACGTATGAATCCACTTTACAAAGATGGCCGGCAATCCCATTGCTTCTAAAACCGAGACCAAGAAAGTCCATTTGATTGTGTCGAAAGCTTTTGCAATATCAAATTTGATGGCACATCATGAAGAGATGGTGGGCTTGTGGTAATACTTCACTAGATCAGTTGCAAGAAGAACATTTTCAAGGAGAAGACGTTCTTTCACAAATGCACATTGGTTCGGTTCAATCGCCTCTGGTAGAATAGTTTTCAAACGATTGGCTAAAAGTTGGGATATTATCTTACAGAGGAGGTTGCATCATGCAATAGGGCGATAGTCCTTCATTGTGAGAGCCTCCGAATGCTTCGGAATCAAGGTCAAAGTTATGGCATTGACTCCAGAAGGCAGGAAGCTAAATAAGAAGAAAGATTGAATTGCCGTTACAAGATCAGATCCGATTATGGGCCAAGCAGCCTTGAAAAATTCTGTAGTGTAACTATCGGGACTCGGGGCTTTGTTTGATTGGAGAGAACAAACAACTTTGTAAATCTCATCAACCGTGATTGGAGCGACTAGTAAATCCGCAGAAGAGTCTGAGCATTTGAAGCTTATAAGTGAAGCTAAATCCACGTTGGAAGTATGTGCTGAATCCAGACTTTCTCGTTGCAGAAATTCCGAGAAATAGGAGACAATTTCTTGTTTAATAGCATCTGAATCAGTAAAAGTTTCACCTTGGGCATTTTGTAGAATCATAATAGATTGGCAAGCTGCTCTATCCTGAGCTGTACGGTGGAAAAAGGTAGTGTTGAGATCCCCAACCTTCAACCACTAGATACATGATTTTTGTCTAAAAAACTGCAATTCAGTATGTGCAAGATGATCCTATCTAGCACTTGCAGCAGAAGCAGCCTCAAAGGTATCATGATCAGGTAAGAGGAAAGCCTGATTCTGCTTGTGACACATATCCTCAAACGCTTCTTTCGTACAAAAAGGAAGGCTTTCGTACTTAGTTTTATGAAACAAGTGCAATGTTGATCTTGAGTGATAGAGCGGTGGAGTACCAGCCCAACTAGCTAAAACCAGAGGCAAGAACTAAGAATCCATAGTCAAGAAGTTGAAGAACATAAAGGGTTTTTCGATGGAGAGATTTGTGAATAAGTTCGCACAATACAGCGAGTATGATCAGAGATTCCATTAGTTTCAAAGATAGTGTGAGATCAAGGAAAAGTCTCAGCCCATTCAGAATTTACCAAAGCTCTATCAAGCTTCTTACCAAAAGGATTGTAATGCTGCTTATTAGTCCAAGTGAACAACAAACCTGAGAACGCAACATTCGTTAAACCACAAGAGATAGTTAGGTCTTGAAAATTCTGCATTCATGCGTGATTAAGCCCATATTCAGCAAAACGAGATTGTTCGCTATCGTGGAGGATCTCATTGTAATCACCTATCAAGATCCAAGGAAGCGAAAAATGGGAATACGTAGAAGCTATATGTCGGATTTCAGTCCAAAGAGTCCTTCTATCCAACTCAAAGTTTGAGGCATAATGACTGAGCAAATAAAGATGACACTTGAAGCTTTAATTTTAACTCCACAAGTAATGTGTTGAGCACTCATAGAGAGTAAAGTAATATGAACATCATCGGATCCACAAAAACAAATACGGCCTAGACGGTGGTGTTCATAATTTGTTAACACTTGCTAACCTGGCAAAGCAGAAGATAAAACACGAGGGTGATTTTCAGCTTGAACTCTTGTTTCAAGCAAGCACCCAAAAGTAGGCTTCGAATCCTTCAACCAATTTTGAACGAAAGCATGCTTGCGAGGCTGGTTGAAACCATGCATGTTCCAAGCGAATAAGGAGATCATTTCTTCCAAGAGGAAGCCTTTTTAGCAGCATTTTCATTCACAACAATAACATGATCTTTAGTGCGAGCAATTGGAGTCTTATGCGCCTTGTGTTTGCATTGCTTAGCTCTTTTACGAGCAGGCTTTGTGATTACCTCAGTCTCAAGGATTTTACCATCCTCGGGCATCTGATGAAGAACCTGAAACTGTGATGAAGAAGTAGGGCACGAGTATGTAGGATAAATCGAAGAAGAGCCTCGGGATGCTCTGTTCGATCTCCTGTCTGGTCCATTTAGAATTATCACTTGCAGTAGGGACTGAAACTTTTGAATTGCTTGCTGAATCATGGTCTACGTCTGTAATAGGATGAACTGTAGGTGGGATGATTACAGTCGATGCGGTCTGTGGAGGAGTTATAGTAGTTCCTATATCAGTAGGGATATCTGTAATAATTGGTTGAGCACACGCAGGTGGAGTGTCAACGTTCGGAGGAGGTACAACTTTTTGAAGAATACTCGTGACATGAGCTGTTTTGCGATAATCTTTCTGGAGATGACCCCAAGAGAGACAATTTTCACATTTAGGCTGTAACCAAGGATAAGAAACTGAAACTGTAGCAGCCTCAAATCGTCCAGGTTCAAACACAATTGAGTTGGGAAGAGGCCGAAAAAGATTAACCTCAACAAGGACACGAGCAACATCAAGTCTATAGCATTTCTCAGTGGTAGGATGTAGCTTCACTGGCTTCCCAACGTGGCTTGCAAGAAAGCTAAGACCACGAAGGGAAAAGAGATGATTTGGGACATTAGAAAAGTTTACCCACATAGGGATAGATTCCAGTTGTAGATTGTCTGACGCAGTCTTTGGAGACCATTACGAATCACCAAAGGTATGTCACTAATGTGCCAGAAACTTCGATTGAGGACCTAGAGCGAGTTGTCTTGTCTGAAATTCGAAAAGAACCGAGGTCGATGTTAAAAAATGTGCATCAATTTTCAAATCCTTCTTTGAGTTTTGCCAAATTCTATTCACCGTGGCATGAACTGTGCCAATATGTGGCGGATCACCAATATAATGGCCAATAACTAATTGACTTCACAGAGGGGTGGCATCGGTTATGATGTGTTCAGGAATGGAGGAGGAGATGATTCCATATTTTACTTCAGCAGAGATGTCAAAGGTAGAAATGGAATTCGCAACAGCAAAAACCCAAGGAGTTTTGGAAGGCGAGGTGAGGGGAGGGGAGGTGGCGTGATCATCAGCCGGCGGGGAGGCCGACATGGGGATCAGAGAGGAGGGCATTAGAACATTTTGAAGGTTAACAATATTTAGCAAACTTACATTTCAGAGATTTTTGTATTATAATCTTGTTTGTTGATGTTCACTTACTAAAAGAAAAATTTTATTCACTTAAACAAAAAAATCCATAATTGCTAAAACATTTCAGGGTATAATTCAGAGAAGCGGAAGCTAAAAGTCTATGTCATTTGTAATAAATAGCTTATGTGTATTTTTGTAAAAATAATAAGAAAACTTGATGTATTATATTAATCTTATAACTTGATAGGTTCTATGATTGAAATTTTAAGTTGATAGGTCAACTTCAAAAAGCTGAGTTGTTAACTAGAGAGACAACAATTCTTTTTTTCTATATATAATTTTATTTTCTTAATAATAAATATGATTTACTTATTCACATATTATGTAGATATTTTCAATCATTTTTTCTTCTGAAAGCGGTAATACTATTTTCAAGGCCAAAAGGTCAAGATATACATATTAAAAACTAAGATAATATGAGAATTAGGCCTAACAATAGCCCAAGAAGCATAAACCCTAGGTTGGAAGGATCAAGATCCTAAGTGGTCGCGCATCCGTGAATGACTCTATCATCTGTCGATCTACTAGGGACACCGTCATGCAAACGCCTCCAATGAAACAACGAGGCAAACAACATGCAACCAACAAACAACCAGATATGCTCTACCAAGATTGAAATCAGCACCAGAAAACGGTTCAGAGGAACTATTGTCAATTTGCTCCTCTGAAACTTCAATACCTCAAGATTCAACCATGTTGTCTTGAAAT
Organism: Lepidium africanum; assembly: GCA_900406405.1. Taxonomy (NCBI): domain Eukaryota; kingdom Viridiplantae; phylum Streptophyta; class Magnoliopsida; order Brassicales; family Brassicaceae; genus Lepidium; species Lepidium africanum. The sequence continues at coordinate 39,880 of OVAX01000113.1, read as the reverse complement.
TTATCGATGCATTGCAGCAGTATTTGAAGAATTACTGTCGAAGATGAAACCACCACATGATATTTTGAACGATTTACTGAGTTCCAAACTAGTAAAAAAACTCTATATAGCCATGAGTTTTGCCACAAATTTAATTTATGGCTTAAAAAGCCACGATAATATATGTTATAGCCACAAATTTTTGGAAAAAAGCCATAATAAAAGATTTTCCAATGATGGTGAAGCACATGGAGAAATGAGCAGACCTGAAGAATCAATCGTCAACCTAACACCATTAAAACCACCTAAAACATGGCCAAGACGACACCAAAAGGAGAAAGGGAAGAATTCTCATAACTCGCTTTGACATAAACAGTAAAACTACACTAGATCTAAAACAAAACAAAGTCCTAATAGTAGGGATAAGACGAAGGGAGCCGACACCAGTGTTGTAGGAGCCACCATCGCTGACTCCAAAGAAGAGCCAAAGCCGCTAGGTCAGTGGAGAAAGTTGTTGTCTACGCCTGTTTGGTATACGAACTTGCATTCTAGTTTCATTTTATTTCCAATCATTATGTTTACTTTTGTGCATAAGAAATTACACTAGTTAATTAGAAATTATTGAATACCTCTATCCATGATCAGTTGACCAAAATAACTCTAAATTACTCTACTTGTGTTACTTTCATTTCAAAGAAATATTCCAGAAGATAACAACAAAAAAAGTAGAATATATTCATACCGGCTCTGTTTGGTAGTATTGAAAAGATCACTTGCAAACAATATGCTTATTTGTTACCAATCAGTAATTCGTTTGAAATCAACGATTAAAATAGTCTTTTGGAGCTAATTATGGTTAATTTGGAAAACAACTGTGTTCATATTGAAAAAATGATGGTTTTTACTTTTGTTAATTATGCAATTTGTTGTTTCATTTACTATTGAGAAATTTCATTTATACTTTACACATAAACCATTCACTTATAAATTTTTTATTAATCTTCTACATGATATCTTTTTTGGTGCACGTGTTATCTTATAACATTTTTCATTTATATATTTTCGTTAATAATGTAACTTACTTTTATCAAAAAAAATTATGTTTACTTGCTAATTTTTATGTCATTGTATTATTTAACCGAAATAGTGTCACCAATTAATTTTGATTTTCAAATGACTTGCGCTACAAAATCACTTTTGTTGGTAGCTATTTTCAACTGCTCATTTTCAAATAACCTTCATTGTAACCGTACATTTTTTTAATCGTCAATTTCAATCAATGTTACCTATCAGCCCTATCAATTAGAATACAAAAATATACAAATATAGAAAATTTGATCCCATCAAAGTTAATATATGTAATAAATAATGAGATGAAAAAAGTCTTAACATAAATAAATTAGAAAAGGAAGAACAACTTATTGACATATGGAACTGATGTAGATATGGTTAAGGACTCTTTCAACTAGTTCGTTCATAATTTAAAATTCATTCTCTAATAAAACATTATTATCTTCTACATGTAAAGAAAAACGTCAAACTTTTGAAGCCCTGCATTCTTTTAGGGCTAAACTTTGCTTTCATTAATTAACCAGATAAAAATTAGGCTTGATACAAGGTTCTTTTTGAAACAGAGAGTCTGCAAGAAAATTTTCTCTACGATGAACAAACTGAAACGACATAAAAGAGAAGAGTGCATATAAGCTCCATATATCATGGAAGATACGAATGGAAGCTTAATTTAATCTTCACGGTTGATGTATTGGATTAGAGATAAGGAATCAGAGACAACAATGATTTTCGTGAAACCAAGAGACCATGTGTTGATGAGAGCATCACAAAGGGCTAAGCATTCATCAATTAGAGAAGATCGGGTAAACAGAGCAGAAGCACTATTATGAATTGGTTAAGATTCGCCTGGTGTGAAGAAAACCCAGTCGAGACCATACCTAAAATCATATAAACCACCACACACACAAAAATTGCATTTTTTTCTGTCAACTTTACTCAATTTAGAAGATATTGATCCCAAGCAAAGGGGTATATTATCTACAAAAGCATGATCCCTGGATAGCCCTCTAAAACTACAAGGCAAATAATATGTTGTGTGGTTTAGAGCATGGAGAATAAAAACTAGTGAAAATCCTCTGAACAAGCCTCTAAGGCTGGATAAATCATCGAGGTATGGTTGGAAGGCAGGCCAGTCCAAGGGTTCCTCTGTCATCTTTTAAAGCTCCAAGTAATCCACAACAAATTCCACCTCTGATATATGTAAATAGATAAGACAAGTCATAGCCCAAAGGAGGGCTTCGAATTGAGAATGAAGTGCAGAAAGACTTCTTCTTAGACTTCTTGTTCCCATATCAATGACTCCCACACTATCCAGATAGCAATACCATCCTAGTCTGGAATAGAGATCTGAGTCTTTCCAAGAGACATCTACCATACACTTGTAGCCCGTGAAAGTGGGGTTAACCGTCATTGGTCTGGATATTCATATAATCATTTTGGGAGTTATTTGTAGGATCATTAACTCTAGTTTTATTCTTCCCTTCCTAGGCCTTCTCCCAAATATATGCTTAAATCTCTGCCACCTTGACAATGTCCCTCGGGTCCCAATCAATGTTAGAAAAAGCCTTATCATTCTATGCTTTCCAAGTATATCACAGAATCATGGGAAGAATCATCTTCCTTGGGAATTCTCCATAATATATGATTAATGTTCATAAACAAAGATGGTCCCGGAAAGTCAGGGCACGATGGAATTTTAGAGAGAACCCACATTTGGATAGCAGGTGGGTATTCAAATATAACATGGTTAACAATCTCAAAGCTGGCACCACATCTATCACATGTCTCATTGCAATTAATGCCTCATCTCATTAAATTCGTCTTTACTGCAATATGACATGATAATGTTTGCCAAATGAAATGCTTAATTTTCTGAGGGGTTTCGATCCGCCAGACTTGATTTTGTAAAGCCTGAATATGTGGGTCAACAAACCCCCTATCATGGAGTGAGATATTTCATTTAGCCAATAACTCGATTTAATTTAATAAAAACCTGGTGAAGTTCCATTCGAGTTTATCATTTCTTGGTCGTTGAGGTATGTGTATACCTAAGATTAGATATGCGTCTCTAGTGGCAAATAGTTATCTAATAAGTGCATGTCTCCATATTCTTGTTAATGGATCAATTAAGTCTGACACTGTCAAATTCGGTTAGATATTAGAGCTGATACCCATTTCTGGTCTTGGGAGTTAATCCAGTATCCATGGATCATCTCATATTCTAATTATGTCCCCATTTCCTATCCTCTTAATTAGTCATTTCATCACTAAAGATTGAGCTGAGATAATGCTTCGCCAACCATATGAGAGGTTGTATAAACTCCTTGGTTCTAAGGGGCTGGAATTTTGGAAATACCATTCGTGTAGCACTCTTGGCAGGAGGGAGTTTGGTTTATCTAGTAGTCTCTAAAGTTTTTTAGCTAATAGAGTCGTGTTGAATTCTTCAAAATCCTAAACCGCCTTCACTTCTAGATTTGCATAATTTGGCCCATTTAACCCAGTGAATTTCTCTAAAAGTTTCTAAGTTGCTCTACCAGAAATCAGTGATAGCTGTTGAAATTTTTGACGTTATCATTTTAGGTAACCGGTAGACAAAAATCATGTAGGATGGAATAACTGTTAATACATATTTAATAAGGATCTATTCCCCCTCCCCCCCCTTTGAGAGGAATGTGGCTAACCAAGAGTTTATTCTTTCCTTTCTTCTTTCTTGCACAAATGCAAATACCTTTGATTTTGTGCCTTCCAGACTTTCTGGTAGTCTGAGGTATATCTCCATCCCTATTAAACTACAAATTCCCAAACACTCCTGAATTTCGTGTCTTGTAATGATATCTACATCCTTACCAAATTGAATGAAGACTTTGAAAAATTTATCTGTTGTCCTAACATCCTTTCATACTTCTTCAGCACTTGAAGAATAGTGTTTGTTTCTTCCGAATTTGCCTTACAAAAAAAAGAGGCTATCATCCGCAAATAGTAAATGGGTAACCGCATGACTTGTCCTGGCAACCGCAATCCTCGTAAGGTATTTTCTCTCTTCAGCTCCTCTCAGATTGGCAATTAGGGCCTTCGTACAAAGATAAAGAGGTAAGGTGATAGAGAATTCCCTTGCCTTAGTTCTCTGTGTAGGGTGATGCATCTTCTAGATATCCCGTGAATTAAAACCGAACCGAATGGATGAGACGCATAACATAATTCCATTTACTTATCTTTCAGCGAATCTAAGTTTTATTGTATGCCTTACTCATATTTATTTTTATCGCTATAAAGGAACCTTTCACCTTTTTGTTTTTCATTAAAGCGTGGAACATCTCAGCTGGGAAGTATCTTTATAAGTCTTAGACATACCACTTGAGACATATAACCTTGAAATTGCATTTTAGTGAAATTTTCAAGATTCTAATCGGAAAACTAAGTAAAAGTAATAAGGGTGAATTTAGCAAAAATACATAAGTTGTGTCAAAATTAAGTGAGCAACAGAAGTTTTTAAAACATTAATTCTAAAATTGTGAAAGACGATATTAGCTCTACAGATATAATGAACATGATTTAAATAAATAGAAAAGATTAAGATATGTTCAAGATTTGTGTCAGAGTATTAAACGCTGTCAGAGCACCCAATAAGTTAATGAGGGAAGAGAGACAAGAAAGAAAGAGATTTAAAATATTATTGCAGAGTGCAACAAGCGGAGTAAAATATGCATTGATTCTTCATTAATCATGTTTGTCTCACACAAACAAACACACATGTTGTTAAACGTTTACATAAAATGGTACTTGTGTACATAAATTGATATTCTTCAACATTTAACATGACAAACCAAAAATATGGTGTTAAACATTTACATAAAATGGTGTCTAGGTACAAAACATATAAGTACATGTTAGACATGTTAGTAACATGTAACGTATATATATAAACGTATGTTTATACAATTATATTGCTAAGTTTATTGTTGACATTTAACAGTCTTGTCAAGGTAGTAACATAAGTAAATGTGTAAGGTTGATGTAACCGTATAAGGTTGATGTGTAACATATAACATAAAAAGTAAACATGTACTGGATAAGGTAGACGTATAAGTATATTCTTTGACATTTAATAAATCTTGTTATGGTCTGATAATAATTATGTTAAACATGTTAACAGTTAAATTAGCTAAAAACAATAGTAGTACACCTATATATGTTTGGATTAACGCGTAAGTGATTTTGTATAGAAATATATGGATGAGAAGAAACATAGGAAGCTTGTAGGAAAAAGAAAAATGAGAGAATATGAACAAATATAAGAGTGAGAGATTTTTCAAATTTGATGGAGAAGAAGATGAACAATGCTGTGATGGGGACAAAAACATGTTATTTTGGGCAAATATTTGGTGTCTCAGTGAATGGGAAAGAAGGTTATGGGTGCAACAAAATGTTATGCATTCAACTGACAGTCATCTATACACCTGCAAAGCAAACATGCACGAATCAACTTTAAACTCACACTATAGCCTTACTAATAATGTTACGGGTGCAACAAAATTGTTATGCATTAGGAGACAACAAACATTATAACTAGTTATGTGATAAACTGCACCACTAAGAATGCATATTATACATGTAAGCAATAAGATACATATGTACACGTATATGCAGATTTTTTAAAAATCTGCAAACCTAAACCCTAGAATCTAAAACAAGTGACACCAAAATACGATAAGATGTGAATTCAATATATATTTCTAAAACTAGATGATTACCCGTGCAGTGCACGATACTATTTGTTTTGCAAAATAAATAAATAAATATATTTATAATTATTTATATTTATCTATAATATATATATATATATGATATTTCTTTGCATTTTATGATTTGATTTGTATATGCAGTTTATTATTTTTATATATACTTAATATACTAAAATCAATTTATAATGATGATTCATGTTGTTTACAAAATATTTTTTTTGATGCATTACATAATTTGTTGAACTCGTGTTCATTTTACTTGTTAGACTTATGGTTATCTAATGTTTTTATATTTGTGTACGTTCATTTGAATTTTTATATCCATGTTCATTTAAGTTCTTAAAACTATGTTCATTTAGGTTTTTTAATCCATTTTCATTTAAATTGTTAGACTCGTATTTGTTTAACTTTTAAATTTATGGGTTATTTATTTGCCATAAAGTTATAATTTTAGTATACATGAAATAACAATATCTAAAATATTATATTATTAAAATGAATATGAAATGAATTCAAGCAATATTGTTATTTAGATTTTTGACTCATATTTATTTAGGTTTTAGATACGTGTTATTTAAGTTTTTAGATTTGTGTTCATTTAGATTTTTGTATATATGTCCATTTAATGTTTTAGACTCATATTTATTTAGGTTTTTATACTCATGTTCATATAAGTTTATTTTTGTCAATATTGGGCCACAACTAGCCGACCTATTAGCCAAGTTCCTACATAATGTAGGCGGTGGGACTCGATCCCAGGATGTGCAAATGTGCCTACCTTTAGTGGACTTACCGCCTGCCACTAGACTAAATGCCACTTGCGTTCATTTAAGTTTTTAGACTCATATTTATTTAGGATGTTAGTTAGACGCATGTTCATAATAATATATTTTTAAGGTAACTTAAATCAGATTTATATATTTTTGATTAACAATATTAGTTTAAGTAAATATGGTATGTGTTTTTATTACATTTTATTATTAATTGTAAACATATATGATTATGGAATTTTGATTATATTATAATGTAAGGATTTTTTTTCATCGAAAATATGAGTAAAATTTTAATTACATTTCACTTAATCTTCATAATAAAGAAAAAACCTATGTGCATATTGAGTTAAAGTTATCTAAAACGCTGAGGAAATGAGAAGTATTGTAAAAGAAAGATTTGTTCGAATGTTCCGACAAAGATAAATTAAAAAGATCAAAATTAAATTTAATATACCTAAGAATTAAATTATTATTACAAAGAAGAAAATAAGAAACAATAACTATTTGATGCTTATTTATGTTCCATTTGAAATTTTTTAGATTGAGATATAAATAAACATGTAACGGCAAAAGAGTTCATATAATATGTCGAAAGGAAAAAAGTTCATAGGTAATATGAAAATTATAAGATTACATAATAGGCCATGGTTGAAGAAAATAAAAATTTAACATAAATAAATGATTTTAGGTTTTTAATTCATCACCATAAACATACAATCGAATTGAAGTGTTTATTTGACTTTTGGAGTAGCACAATATGATCAATTATATCCCCAATAAGAATTCTAGCTTCTATAAATCTTCTTAACATTTTTAAGATGTGAAATTTTGTTCCATTCAAAAGGCTAGATCTTGCATCGATGTCATTCACTCAACATAATCTTATACATTAACGAACTTGGTCTACTTCGTCTGAATTAGTAAAAATAGCAAGGGGATAAAGATATTTACCTAATCTAAAAAATTTAATAGATGTGTGTTATTATTGTATTAAAAAAATTTTAATGTAAATAATATATCAAACAACATTATTAGAATAAGAAAAAGTATAAAGTTCAAATATTTTGGGAAATACCTTACCTATGTATCATGGAGGAAGACTAGTAGAAGTGAATAACAATTACGAAGCAAATATAATCTATATATATCTATATATATATATATATAATAGAGGAATATGATTTTCGGTAACAATTGAATTCGAGTTGTTTTAATTTTTGTAAATTATCGAATTGTATATTACAATTAATATGATTTGAATTGTATACTGCAATTAATATGATTCAAATAGTATATTACTATTAATATAATTTGAATTGTATATTACAATTATTATGATATGATGTATTTTTTAATTAGATCCATATGTTATAAAATAGAAATTAAGCAATAAATTTTTAAATTTCAGATATTAAGTCCAATGATACACTTAACATTAAAGTTTAGCGCTGTAATAAATGTTATTCGTTTATATGATTACACAAATTTTATCTTACTCACTTTCTAATAAAAAAAACTAATCTCTAATGGCATAGAATGTAATATAATACATAATTATAAGGTTATTTCATAAAAAGTTACCTTATTATTATATAGAAGATTTTTACTTCAGCAAAAAATCAGACAAACATATGTATAAAGTGAAACTCAAACCGAAATCTAGGTTAAAGTGAATATTTTTGTTAAATGAAAGTTATTCTCGTCAAGCAATCAATTCATATCCTAATAAATTTTCATACCATTTATACACGTTAGTAAATATTGATAAATGATATTACGATTTATAATTTTATGGCACACACAACCGAGTAAAATCATTAGATTGTGAAAATATATGTTTAGTAATAAATTCAAATAAATATATGTATATCGACTATATTAATATATCCTTTGTTTCTATATTTATTAAAATAATAACTTCTTATATAAAAAAGTTACTATATTCATTTATATGTATTTAGTTAAATTTATGAGATGTGTATAAATGGTAAACGATTCGTCATCATTAATACTATTGCTATAATTTTTGAATCTATTATAGTCAAAATTATATAGATACTATAGCTAAATTATAGCAACACACAATCAATCAAAGTCATTCGATTGTGGAAATATATCTTTAGTAATAAATTCAAGTAAATTATATGTATATAGTCTCTAAAATAATATCTTCTTTGTTTATATAATTATTAAAGAATTGCTAATTGTAAAAAAGAGTATTTGATTTTGTGTGTATCTAGTCAAATTTATGAGATATAATAAATATTTAATGGAATATATCATCATTAATAGTATTGCTATAGTTTTTGAAATCTATTATAGTCAATACTATAGCTAAATTGTAACAACACAACCGATCAAAATTATAATCAATACAATATAATACTATACCTAAATCATATTATTATAAAGAAATATACTTTATTATTAATTCAAATCTGCTATATATATATATATATATATTTATTTATGGAACCAATAATTAATAGGAATCAAGATATTAAATATTGAAATTGATTTATATATGGAATATGATTTCTTAATTATGTATTTATATATATTTCAATTAATTTTAAGTATGATATTATAATGTTTTATACTATTTTATTTTAAATATGATTTTTATGTATGAATTTATTAGTATGGTTATATGACTATATTTGATTTTTTATGATTGAGCCATAAATAAAAATAAAATCGAATAGTATACTATTTAATTTTTAAGTATGATATTATGATATTTTATATTATTTGATTTTTAAGTATATTTATTTTAAAGAACTAATTTTTAAAAATACTGATAACCAAACGTATATAACACATAACTAAATAGTAATTTTATTACCTCTCCAACATATTTGGTTGAGTCGGCCGCAGAATGATTAATAATTTGCTGAGCAATATACTTAAACATTAAGAATCTTGCTTCCCAAATATCATCTACAATTTTCACAAAAATGTAATACATATAAAACCATTTGAAATTATGAAATTCAAATAACCATGTAAGTAAGAAATTGATATATTTACGTGATATATAGAACAAATTTCTAAGCATATAACAAAAATATATTAAGAGTCCGTTGGTTTAAGCACAACAATGAAATTGAGAACCATTTATTTTTGCTTTAATCAAAAGTATATTGTTATTTGGGAAAAAATTTGTCTGAATTGATTTTGTAATTTTTCGCAGAGATCTATCTTATATAGAGGATAAATAATGAACGTGGTATTTATTGGGACTTAATTACTTTCCTTACATAAGTTAGATATATATATATATATATATATATATATATTCGAATATAATCTCTATTATAATAAAAGCATATGATTTTGTTTGATTTTTTGCTTGCTCTGAAAGCATATGTTTACCATATGGACTAATTTTGTTTATTAAGAAAGTAAATATAATAATTAATTGAAGATTGATTTTTTATTTTTATTATGAAAATTAATACAAATATAAATCTAATATTAACTAATAAAGCTCGATTATAGTATTATATTAAATGTAGATTGATTACAATACAAACTGATTTCTTTTGAATACAAAATAATATATAGTACTGTATAAAAATTGAATAGATTAATGAGCATTAATTTTTCGTAATAAATTTTATGTCATCGAAAATGATTTTTTACAGATATATTCCCGTAATTTATCCACTAATTACCATAAATAATTTCAATTAAATTTGTTAATTAATACGATAATTATTTTGTATGGTTTGAATTTCCTTTTGTAGATCAGAGATTTACATTCGATTATATCTTTAATGAAAAACATATGATATTTCAATGATTATGTTGATATGATATTTAATTGAAGATTGTTTCCGCAATTAAATGTGGATTGATTATGATATAAAATAATTTGATACTATTTTACTTTCCTTTAATAAACTAGATATTTAAACTCCAAAAATTGAACTTTTTTACTTTCTATTTTATCAATGAAATTGGATAACCTAAATTAATAAATCATAATAATGATTAGGAAAATTAATACAAATTATAATCTAATCTCAACTAATAAAGTTTGATTACGAAGATTGATTTTTTACTTAATTCAAATTTTTTCCAAAATAGTAAGAATAATTCAGTAATTAATATGATAAATAAATATTGATTAATTACCATAAATTTATTTTTTAATTAATTCAACAATTTTCCCAAAATATCCTTACAAAAATTACAAAAAACAATGTCACTCAATGTAAATATTTCAATGTTTTAAGGGAAAATCTAAAAAAATGGTTTCGTTTAATTATATAGAAGATAATTAAACTTTAATGATATTCAATCTCATAAACCACATGATTATAAAGTTATTTTCATAAAAATCCAAGTTTTTTTATTATAAAGAGGATATAATTAAAAATATTCAAATTGACATATCTTGAAGATAAGTAAATAAATTATATATAAATTCTAACAATAATTTCTATTATTAATAACAATATTTCTTAAGACTTGTTGTTTTAATTGCAGAATAGTCAAGTATTATTAATTATCATAATCAACTAAAATATTAAATATTGAATATCTGTAAAAATACTTAACACAATTAAAATACCTCAATTAATACATTCAAAGATAGAAAGTATACAATTTCAAACTAAGACTTTTTCGAGAAAAATGAAGATTTAACATAAATCTAATATTCAAATTGACGGATTAATCACTATAAACATACAATAAGCAAACATATTAATTTACATTAAAATGTTATTGCTCATTACCCAATAATATATAAATAAAAATGTTATTTTTGCAAAATTTTAGAACCAATTATAGATTTGTACATGAATGTTTGAAACACAATAACTTGCTTGCTCATCAATAAATACCAATTAATATCAGAGTAAATAGATTTCTTATTCAAATGGTATACAGTAATTTTGAGGCCAAGTAAAAACTAATACAAAATCAATCTCTATTTATAATAGAAAATCAATCTCTATATATCATTCGAATAAGAAATCTATTTACTTAAGAATTAGTTTATTGCATAATTTCATAATTAAAATAAATGCAGATCTTAATTACTACCACTGATTTATATGCAATTGTTGTGTTAGCAAATTAGATATTAAAATTTAATTGTGAAATCTACAATATTTACTTTAAAAAATCTGATGCAATTTTTCACAATTATTGTTTAATTTAGATATACCATAAATATTATTTACAATTTAAGTGTTCAATTAATATCAAATTAATCATGATTTAATCAATAAATGCTTAAAATCGGTTAGGATTTCGCGAAAATACCCTCATAAACATTACAAAATTTAGTGGCATTCTATGTAATATGTAAATGGTATCAAGGGCATTTTAAATTATTGCTCTCTTTTTTATTATATACAAGATTTTTAATTTAAATGCTAAAGGTATATATTGTAGTGAATACAGATTTCATAATCAATACATTTTTGGCAATAAATTTATAATACAAAATTTTACATTAAATTATTCGATTATAAATAAGAAATAGAATAACGATGCCAAAAAATTACTATTGTTTGTATTAAAAATATACTATTATTTGGCTTTATTTAATTGAGAAATTTTAATTTAAATGCTAAATGTATATATTGTAATGAATACAAATTTCATAATCAATACATTTTTGGCAATAAATTTATAATATACGTAATCAACAAAAATATTATTATTACATACAAATGATAAAATATAGCTTAGAAATATAGCTTAGAAATCTTTAGAGCGTAAATATTTTTAGATAAACTGAAAAAAGAAAAGTGTATTAGTTTTAGGTTGTAAAATAGCAAAAACACGAATTTAATAAATACAATTTAAGAAATATATATTGTCATAAATACAATTCATAATCTATAAAATTTCGACTATCAAATTTAGTATTTTCTAAATCAACTAATATAGTAAAAATTATAGCTTAGGAATCTACCTTAGAAACTTTTAGAGGGAAAAGATTTTTAGATAAACTACAAAAATGAAAAGTGTGTTAATTTTAGTTTATAAAATATCAAAAACATGAATTTAATAAATACAATTTAAGAAATATATGTTATCATAAATAAAATTTCGTAATCTATAAATTTTTGACTATCAAATTTAGTATTTTCTAAATCAACTAATATTGTAAAAAATATTCCTTAGAAATATACCTTAGAAATTTTTAGAGGATAAAAGCTTTTAGATAAACTACAAAAATGAAAAGTGTATTAGTTTTTTATAATAGAATCACAAAAACATAAATTTGAAAAATACAATTTAAGAAATATATATTGTTATAAATACAATTTTGTAATCTATAATATTTGGATTAACAATTTTAGTATTTTATAAATCAACTAATATAGTTAAAAATATAACTTAGAAACCTTTAGACAGTAAAGGTTTTTAGATAAACTAAAAAAATGAAAAGTGTATTAATTTTAGGTTTTAAAATAACAAAAACATAAATTTAATAAATACAATTTAAGAAATATATATTGTCATGAATACAATTTTGTAATGAATAAATTACTCAAATAGAGCAAAAGTTTGCAGTAATTACAAAAATAGTTTTTGGTGAGAGAAAAAATGAAGTAAAGGGTGCAATTACCATTGCACCCTTTCAACTAAACAAACATTTGAAAAAAAATGAAATTTTTATTTTTTTTCTTCTTCTTCCTCATGGTCACTGTTCATTTTACTTTTTTTTTCATTTCTTCTTCTCTATTTTTCTCTCGTTTCTTCTTCCTCTCACCATTTCTTTTCTCGTTTCTTCTTAGTCTCACCATTACAAACCGTTCAAACGATTTAACGAAGGTATGTTTTCATTTCGTCTTCTCTTTTTCTCTCGATTTCGTTTTTCTTCTATAAATTTTTCTCTATTTCGTTCGTCTTCTCTCAATTTCTCTCAATTTCGTTCTTCAACATTAGGTTTCGAAATGAATTTTATGTCTTGGGAAAATTTCTCGTGGGTTTCTGGGTTTCAAGTATGGTAGAGTTCATCAAGCGTTTTATGTTTGAATGGTAGAGGTTTTTAATGGTTTGGTAGAGGTTGTTAATGGTTTAGTAGAGTTAGGTTATAGTTTAGTAGAGTTAGTAAAAACGGGAAAATAAACTCTACTATGAATAAACTTTAACTCTACTATACACTACTTCTCTTTCATACATTTTAACTCTACTATACACACTTTAACTCTACCAAGTTATGATTAACTCTATCACGCTGTACTCAATTAGTTTAGTAGAGTTTGTAAAAGCGGGAAAATAAACTCTACTATGAATAAACTTTAACTCTACCATACACTACTTTTTCATACATTTTAACTCTACTATATACACTTAACTCTACCAAGTTATGATTAACTCTATCATGTTGCACTCAATTAATTTAGTAGAGTTGGTAAAATCAGGAAAATAAACTCTACTATAAATAAACTTTAACTCTAGCATACACTACTTTTTCATACATTTTAACTCTACTATACACACTTTAACTCTACCAAGTTATGATTAACTCTATCATGTTGCACTCAATTAATTTAGTAGAGTTGGTAAAAACGGGAAAATAAACTCTACTATGAATAAACTTTAACTCTACCATACACTACTTTTTCATACATTTTTACTCTACTATACACACTTAACTCTACCAAGTTATGATTACCTCTATCATGTTGCACTCATTAGTTTAGTAGAGTTGGTAAAAGCGGAAAAATAAACTCTACTATGAATAAAATTTTAACTCTACCATACACTACTTTTTCATACATTTTAACTCTACTATACACTCTTTAACTTTACCAAGTCATGATTAACTTTATCACGTGTACTCAATTAGTTTAGTAGAGTTGGTAAAAGCGAGAAAATAAACTCTACTATGAATACACTTTAACTCTACCATACACTACTTTTTCATACATTTTAACTCTACTATACACACTTTAACTCTACCAAGTTATGATTAACTCTATCACGTTGCACTCAATTAGATTAGTAGAGTTGCTAAAAGCGGAAAAATTGTGAGACCCATATGTGAATAAATTCGTGACCCATTAGGCCCAACAAAAAAAGAAGAGATTCAAATTTGAGTGAAAATAGGAGTTTTGGTGGAGAAGATAAGATGTCTAACCTAACCCTAAAAACAAATCAAGTTTCTTTTATAACTGATCAATTCCAGCGCCGATTTCTTTCTTTACCCTCTCCCCTCTGCAAACTCGAGCTCCTAACTCGCATTCGTTGCCTTTGAAATTTTTAGAGCCAACCATCAAAGCTTCAAGCCGGTAAGAAAACCAGTCCGATACTCTGACTTTCGGGGGCTATAACTCTTTTTCACTGATTTTCCATCGTCATTTTTGTAGGGTTAGAAAGATCTCCCTCTCAGGAATCCGTAGCCAAAAACTGTTCGTCAATCGGAGTAATATTGAGGAAGTTACGGTCAATCTAAGTAAGATGTCGAAATTGGCTGCAATTCAGAAAACATGTCCGTTATGCTAACTTTCGGGGTTCACAACTAATCGGTCACTAAGTATCTGATCATGATCTTTATAGAACTAGAAAGAGCTTACTTTCTATATTTCATATCTGAAAGCGGAATCCCAATCCGAGTCGTATTAAGGAAGATACGGCCTGCTTAAGGTATGACATTGAGTCAGTTCTGTTTCAGCCTTGGTGAAAAATCTGGGATTTGTTATGATCTGTTTTCGACTTGGCTTTTATAAGATTGATTTCCGACTAGATTTGTGAAAATAAAGCTAGACCGAGGATTTTTTTAAATAGAGAACATATCCAGGAAGCCAACAAAACCTTCGGATCTTCGAGTCATGGTAAGGATTGATTAGAATTCGCGTGGCTTATTGCGCAAGTAACATCTGTTTTCTGAGTGTATGAACCCTAACTTTTGCATGTTGCTTGTGCACGAAGGTAGCTGCTGGGTTTTGGGTATCAACCAAATTTTTCTGCAATTTTCAAACTGTTCACCAGCCAATCGAGGTGAGGATATGATCTGCGAGTCTTAAAGTTTTAATTTAATTAAAGTTAAATTTATCATATTACTTAAATAATTATTAAAGTATTATATTAAATATAAATATAAATTATAAGTAAAAATATATATATTTTCTTATAAATAAAAATAAGTATATAAAAATTATATTTATTATGATGTTAAGTTTAAGTAATTGTGTGACTGTTTGTTATTAGGTTAGTTGCATGATTATATTATACGATAAGTAATTGTGGAACTATTTTCGAATTTAATTAATAAAATATTATTTTTGGCACTTAATAACATGTTGTCTCCAAAGCTAGGAGTGGGGTACCACAAGTGGTATCAGAGCGGGGTTAAAGTCAAGCCGATTCTAACTCGGAAGGCTAAGTTACTTTTCAAATGTTTTCAAAAAAAAAATTATGTGGTTGATTTCAAAACGTTTTTAAAAAAAATGTATTTTTCAAAACATTTGCAAAAAAAAAAAAGCTCGAACTTAATTTTCTTTTCTTTTTGTTATTTATTAAATGTTAAAATTCAAGAGACTTCTAGGAGTAATGGTTACTATCGGTAGGATTTAAGAAAGCGCAAAAGGTTGTGTTATCGCCATAAGTAGAGATACTTCAGAATATTCCACCTAAGAGAGGGCGTGGCAGGCCAAGAAAAGCAGATAAGTCAGGAGTCAGTGGTGGACAATTGTTGGTGGATGTTGAAGTTGCGCTAAGTTCATAACCTTTTGGCATGACGCAGGGTGGCCGGACGACGATAGATTACTACAAGGAGTTCCAAGCGGAAGCAAAAATTCTCAGGAGTACCAGCATGCCCGAAGAGCTAATTCCGATATTTATGTCGGGACTTCGAGAGGAATTAAGGGACCTTGTCCTTCGGAGATGTGGTGTAGCAGGTTCGACTACTATTGAAGAGGCGGCCATGTACGCTGAAGAAGAGGAAGCTGAAGAGGATTATGACCCAGTGGAAGAGTTTGATCCATCTGAAGAAGTCGATACTGAATAAAGTTTTAGTTGTCTTCTGTGTTTGTTCAGTTGTTAGGATTCAGTTTGGTTTTCAGTCGTAGTGTTAGTTGTTTTCTTGCTTCGTTTTGCTTCAGGGTTTAGCGGTTTTATCAATGTTGAACTCTTTTAATGGAATAATAAGAATTTCTCTTCGAGCTGCTTGAGCGTTGTTATTTGAATTGCTATGAAAGGAGCCTTATTCTCAAAGCTTATGTTGAATTCTTTACAGAAAATGCCACCAAGGAGGAGACTAGCAGCAGTAGCAGCAGCACCGCTTCCACCTAATCTGGCAACTCGTGAGGAGTTACTAGAACTCCATAATCTTGTGCAGGCTTTAGTTAACCAGACTACACCACCACCACCACCTCAGGATCTGGCCCAGGGCCCAATGCCAGCAGCAGCGGCACCGAGACAGACCCAGCCGCCCCCGCCACCTGCAGGAATGCCGCCTCCAAGACTTAGACTGTCGTATTGGGATACGATGAGGCTTATAAGGGATATGGGCATGGAGTATTTTACCGGTGGGACCGATCCAATTCGTGCTGATGATTGGAGATGTATATTGGAGAGGAACTTCGATTCCGCCAGGTGCCCAGCGGAGTTTATACAGGAGCTGGCAGCGCACTACCTACGTGGAGATGCATGTATTTGGTGGGAGAATGCAAAGAGGAGCAGGCCTACAGGATATGTGTTGACCTGGGCAGAGTTTCTGGATGAATTCAAGAGGAAGTACTTTCCACAAGAGGTGATCGATCAGATGGACAGTGACTTCCTCGAGCTTTGTCAGGGTACGAAGATAGTTAAGGAGTATGAACAGCAGTTCAGTCGCCTCAAGAGGTTCAGTGATAGAGACAGAACTGAGTATGATGTGGTTCGTAGGTTCGAGAGAGGGTTACGTGCTAGCATCCGTAACCTCTGTTCTGTCCAGGATTGTGCTACCTTGGTTGAGATCACGGAGATGGCTGCATCTAAGGAGAAAGGACTTGAGGATGAAGCTAGAGATCTTATGCGCACCCAGCCTAGATCTGCAAGAGGTGGTGAGACTCAAAAGCGTCCTCGAGATGCCCAGGATTTGGGACCAATTCGGAACCGTCCACCTTGTGCTACTTGTGAGTGGAATCATGGCGGAACTTGTTGGAGGGTTAATTTAAGATGCCACGGGTTTGGTGAAATTGGTCATACCAGGCCAAATTATCCGAGGGAGCAAAACAACTACAACTGGTGCGGTCGTTCTGGACATTTCGCGCGGGACTGCACAGTGCAGATTCTAGTGAGGAAGCAGGGAGCGCATATGCCAATACGGCAACAGGGAGCACAGATGCCAGTGAGGTAGCAAGGAGCGCAGATGCCAGCGAGGTAGCAAGGAGCACAAAATCAAGGGCATTTGCCGCCACCTCCAAGGAGGCAAGCAACTGGTCCACGAGCGTACGCGATAGCCGATGAGACTAATGCTTACGAGGGTAATGCGGATGAAGCAAATGCAGAGCTGGAAGGTGGAGCTCCTATTGAGGGTAAGTTTTCAAAACTCCTGTGAATTTCTGAAATTGGTTATAAGAGAAAAAAAGTAGTTTTTTTCTATGTTGTGTGTGGGTTGCTTAGTTCAAGAACATGTGTATGAATGGTTCTTGTTGGAGGAACGGAAGCCTACACCATGTTTGACTCCGGTGCTACACATAGTTTTGTGTGCCCGCAAATAGCAAGGTGTTGGGATTCTAGAATTGCTTTTTCTGAAAAGAAGTGGAGGATTGAAACCTCAGGCTCAGAGATAATATGATCATCGAGGACGTATCGAGATGTTCCGGTGACCATAGCAGAGATAATTCTACTAGGAAACTTCATCGAATTGGAGCTAAAGTGCTATGAAGTAATCATAGGTATGGACTGGCTAAAGCAACATGGAGCTCACTTGGATAGCCTAATGGCGCGGGTTAATCTCATTCGTGCGGAAGAAAACTTGGTGTTTCAAGGCATCACTGCTGGGAGAAAAGTTCAACTTACTTTGATGTATGAGTCGGAGAATTTGGAGTAGGAAGAGACTCATGTTTATCTCGTGACAATCTCTATGAAAAGAAGAGATTCAAAAGTGGAGTTGAAAAATACACTTGTGGCTGCAGAGTATCCAGACGTCTTTGAACCACTTATAGGGCCACCTCTAGGAAGAAGAGATGAGTTCACCATTGAGTTGGAGCCAAGGACAGCTCCTATCTCAAGAGCTCTTTATCGTTTAGCCCCGTCAGAGATGGCAGAATTGAAGAAGCAGTTGGAAGAACTGTTGGAGAAAAGATTCATTATACCGAGTACTTCATCATGGGGAGCTCCTGTCTTGTTTGTGAAGAAGAAGGACGGTAGTTTCAGACTCTGCATAGACTACCGTGGGCTAAATAAGGTGACCATCAAAAATAGGTATCCTTTACCGCAGATTGATGAGTTATTAGTTCCGTTACAAGGAGTTTCATGGTTTTTGAAGATTGATTTGGCATCGGGTTATCATCAGATTGTTATTGCCAAAGAGGACATCAAAATGACTGCTTTCAGTACTCGATATGGGCACTATGAGTACATAGTGACGCCTTTTGGATTAACAAATGCTTATGAATAATGTGTTTCGGGAGTAGCTGGACAAGTTTGTCATTGTTTTCATTGACGATATTCTGATTTACTCCAAGAGCAGGGAGGAGCATGCTGAACACCTAAGGATCGTGTTACAGACACTAAGGAATTAGCAGTTGTATGCTAAGTTATCGAAGTGCAACTTGTGGCAGAGACGGATAAGCACGATAACAGATTGGCCTATACCTAAGAGTATGACTGAGGTTCGTAGCTTTCTAGGTCTTGCTGGATATTACGAAAAGTTTGTTGAAGGTTTTGCAAGTTTGGCCAAGCCACTGACACAACTCACATGCAAGGGTGTACGGTTTGAATGGACAGAAGCTTGTGAGCAGAGTTTTAGAAGCTTGAAAGAGCACTTGACTAAGTCGCCTGTGTTGGTATTACTGAGAGTAAGTGTACCATACGTGGTTTACACAAACGCGTCGAAAACTGGATTGGGTTCTATGCTTATGCAGGAAGGTCAAGTTATTGTTTATGCATCGAGGCAACTGAGGAAACATGAAGTTAACTACCCTACTCATGACTTGGAGCTTGCAGCAATGGTTTTTGCTCTTAAGGTTTGGAGAGCATACTTCTATGGCGAAAAGGTACAAGTGTTTACTAATCACAAAAGCCTGAAGTATATTTTTACGCAAGCAGACCTGAATCTCAGGCAGAGGAGATGGGTAGAGTTGCTAACAGACTATGACTTAGACATTGCTTACCATCCGGGGAAGCTAACCTGGTAGCAGATGCATTGAGTCGGAGAAGAAGTGACACATTAAGCACGAAGGAAGTACAAGAGCTAGTAGCAGTGCCATCTAACCTCAGGATTTGTGAAGTTTCTGTTGAGGACGATGTCATGGGTCTGAAAGCTGTAAATCAGGTAGACTTACTGTGGAGGATACGTGAGGCTCAGAAAAAGGATGATGCTTTACTGAAGTCAGTTGAGATAGGAGTTGTGGGTTATGAGACCACAGAGAATGGGACACATATCTTCAGAGGTCAAGTTTGTGTTGCTGATGACAGAGATCTAAAGGAAGAAATTTTGAAGCAAGCACATCAGTCGTGTTTCTCAATTCACCCGGGTTCTACCAAGATGTATCGTGATTTGAAACAGTATTATCATTGGAGCAGGATGAAGCGAGAGGTAGCGGATTGGGTAGCAAAGTGCACGACTTGCGAGTGGACTTCTTTAGAGGTTGCCATTACCGGAATGGAAATAGGATATGGTGACTATGGATTTCATTACGGGACTTCCGAGAACATTAAGTAAGCGGAATGCAATTTGGGTAATTGTAGACCGACTTACCAAGTCTGCTCATTTTCTAGCAATCAGCAAGTCAGACATAGCAGATCGCTTAACTCAAAAGTATATTGACGAGATTGTTAGACTGCATGGTGTTCCAGTGAGCATTGTTTCACACAGAGACTCCAAGTTTACATCTGAGTTTTGGACCGCATTTCATAAGGCTTTAGGGACCAAAGTGTAGTTGAGCACAGCATACCATCCTCAGACAGATGGTCAGTCAGAGCGGACGATTCAGGCATTGGAGAATATGCTTAGAGCTTGCATTCTGGATTGGGGTGGTCGTTGGGAGTGACACTTGCCTTTAGCTGAGTTTGCTTATAACAACAGTTATCACGCAAGCATAAGAATGCCACCATTTGAGGCTCTTTATGGACTGCCTTGTCGCACACCACTTTGTTGGACAGAAATGGGGGAGCGTCATGATATGGAACCTGCAATCATTTAGGAGACTAGTGAGCAAGTCAAGATTCTTAAGAGAAGGTTGCTAGAAGCTCATGATCGTAAGGAAAGGTATGCAGATAAAAGGCGGAAAAGTTTAGAGCTTGAGGTAGGAGACTTGGTGTACCTAAAGATGAGAATGTTCAGAGGAGTGGACCGTTGGGCTAAGAGAGGGAAATTCAAGCCAAGGTACATGGGACCCTACCCATCATAGAAAGAATTGGAGCTATTGCATATCATCTTGAGTTACCACCAGTGCTCAAGAAAGTCGTCACCGATCCAAAGCTCATTATCTCACAACCACCAGATGACTCAGGGTCTGATTTATCAGTGAGAGGAAAATCGGTAAATAACTATTCACCGGCCAATCGAGGTGAGGATGTGATCTGCGAGTCTTAAAATTTTAATTTAATTAAAGTTAAATTTATCGTATTACTTAAATAATTATTAAAGTATTATATCTTATCATATAAAGTAAGGTTCAAAATTACTCATTAACAGGATGATTCCACATGGTGAAATCCAACGATCAAAAATTTTCCAATATTTATTTTATTTGTTTAAAATAGATCTTTAAATAGATTTTTTTTTCAGTATTTAACTTATCCTAATCTAAAAATAATTTCTAACCTAAAAATAAATTTTAATCTAAAAGAAAATCAGAAAGATTAATTATTAAAAAATTATTTCTAACAAAAAGTAATTTCCATTACTAATCTTATTATAGAAAGAAAAAATTATATTAAAAATTATTTATAAAAACAAATAAATATATATATTTATATATGATATTTTGAATAATATCTATCTATAAAGGAATCCTAATTTAATAATTATTATAAAAAAAATTTCATTACTAATCTTATTATATAAAGAAAAATATTATATTAAAACTTATTTATAAAAATGAAAATATATATATATATATATATTTGTATGATATTTTGAATAATATCTATCTATAAAAAAATTCTAATCTAATAAGATATATCTTTGATCATAATCCTAACAGAAGATAATTATCTAATTATCTCCTAAATATTTATTTGTATACATAATCATAATCTAAAAGGGAATTTGTATACATAATCATTATCTAAAAGAAAATTGTGAATATCAATTGCTATATATACATAAACACATAGATAATTTTTTCAATACTCTTTAACTTTTCAAGTTTTCTCCAATTAAATTCTTTTGCTTTTGTTTACATCCAACGCAATCAAGACAAACAAACGAAAAACGTAAACACTTTAAATTTAATGTATTGTAATTTTATTTTACTATTATTAGCATGAGATCTTATCATCCTGTTATATAAAATTTGTGTTTCAAAAGTTATTAATCAACAAGGATTGTTCATGTCTAATCAAACGATGAAAAATTATTTCTTATTTATATTTTATTCTAAAAATATAAACTCTAATTCTAATTCTATTATATAAAGTTGGGTTTCAAAGTTATTAATCCTATTATATAAAGTTGGGTTTCAAAAGTTACAAATCAACGGGATTGTTCCATGTATCAAATCCAATGATCGAAAATTACTCCGTATTTATATTTTATTAAAGTTGAGTTTCAAAAGTTACAAATCAACAAGATTGTTCTACATGCCAAATCCAACGAGTCAAAACCTATTCTGTATATATATATATATATATATATATATATTTAAGTAAATGATCAAATATTATTATATGAAGTTGGATCTCAAAGTTACTCACTAACACGATTCTTTCACGTGTTAAATTTAACGATCCTAAATTTTACAGTATTTCTTTTTTAGTTTAAAATATTTTTTCTTAAATATTTATATTTATCGCATAATATTTATCTTTCTTTATAATTATAAAATAAAAAATAATCACAAATATTTATCTATTATCTTATTGTACAAAGTTGGATCTCAAAGTTACTCATTAACATAATTTTTTGATGTGTCAAATATAACGATCATAAATTTTGTAGTATTTTATATATTTGAAAACTTATTTTTCTTGAATATTTATATTTAGCATGAAATATTTATCTCATTTTATAATCCTAACATAAAACAAATTGTAAATAATTATCTCCATTTATAATTATAAAATAAAAATAATCGTAAATATTGATCTTATACTAAGTATAAAATAAAATAAAATAAAATTAGATTCTCTAAAAATGTAATTAAATCATGTATTTGCCTAGATTAATGTAATAAATTATAACTTGAAACGTAAATATTAGTTTAAGTTATAATTTATATATATGTTTTTAAAAAATGTTACTCTTTTTTTTCTCAACCACATGTAAGAATTTACAAATTGATGATCACTAGATGCCTCTCTTGCATATCGGGCAAGAGTGTCTCTTTTATGATTCAAAAAACGAGGATACAATAAAGACCAAAACTTGAAAACAAACTTTTTCAAGCGCAAGAAAACCCGTGCATCGCACAGGTCCTTATCTAGTTAAATATAAACATAAATTATAAGTAAAAATAGAAATTTTCTTATAAATAAAAATAAGTATATAAAATTATATTTATTATAATGTTAAGTTTAAATAATTGTGTGACTGTTTGTTATTAGGTTAGTTGCATGATTATATTATACGATAAATAAATATATATATATAAATAATAATTATATTCATGATATAAGTTATGGTTGAGAATAATAAATATTTTGAGTTGGTAAAGTGAAAAAGAATATTTAAGTATGTTGTAAAAACTGTCTCTTAAAGAGTGTAACGCGGAATTCAAATTTGGCTGGGCCAGCATTCCTACGGAAAAAAGACAGATGGTCTGAAGTGATCCGACGGGAACGCTTCAGCCTAAAAACCGCTGACAAGCTAAATAAGTGCCTTGAACCACCTAGAGGGTGGTGGGCCAGGCTTTGAACCATCTAGAGGGTGGTGGGCTATTGTGTGAAGAGTTGGCTGCTGACATGTTTGGTACAATTTGTTGAAAAACACGAGTTGTATATGATTGTTTTCTGTGCTAGGATAGATTTGCTTTAATTAGGCTAGAACTTTAAGCCTCAGTGGGCAGAAGTGATCTCTTCACTGAGTATTTTTATGCTCACCCCTCATTTTCCTTTTTTTTCCAGATCAGTTCGAGGTTCGTGAGTAGCTGGTTCGAGTTTTCCGGTTTATTTAGATTTTTTGTTTCCAGTTTTATTTTATTATTTCAGTGACATTTTCGTTTAAGTTACTTCCTTTATTTTTAAACATTATTTTTTTATTTAATAAATTTATGTAAGATTTTGGGACTATTTTTTGAATTTAATTAATAAAATATTATTTTTGGCACTTAATAATACGTTCTCTCCAAAGCTGAGAGCGGGGTGTTACAAAAATAAACTCTACTATGAATACACTTTAACTCTACCATACACTGCTTTTTCATACATTTCAACTCTATTATACACAGTTTAACTCTATCAAGATATGATTAACTCTATTACATTGACTCAATTAGTTTAGTAGAGTTAGTAAAAGCGGAAAAATAAACTCTACTATGAATACACTTTAACTCTACCATACACTGTTTTTTCATACATTTCAACTCTATTGTACACAGTTTAACTCTATCAAGATATGATGAATTCTATTATGTTGACTCAATTAGTTTAGTAGAGTTAGTAAAAGTGGGAAAATAAACTCTACTATGAATAGACTTTAACTCTACTATACACTAATTTTTAACTCATGTCAACTCAATTATACACAGTTTAACTCTATCAAGATATGATTAACTCTATCACGTTTCACTCAATTAGTTTAGTAGAGTTAGTAAAAGCAGGAAAATAAACTCTATTACGCATAGACTTTAAATCTACTATACATTACTTTTTCATACACTTTAACTTTACTATACACACTTTAACTCTATCAAGTTTTGATTAACTCTATCACATTGCACTCAAATAGTTTAATAGAGTTGGTCAAAGCGAGAAAATAAACTCTACTATGAATACACTTTAACTCTACCATACACTGTTTTTACATACATTGCAACTCTATTATACACAGTTTAATTCTATCAAGATATGATTAACTCTATTACGTTGACTCAATTGTTTAATACAGTTAGTAAAAGCGGAAAAATAAACTCTTCTATGAATACACTTTAACTCTACCATACACTGCTTTTTCATACATTTCAACTCTATTATACACAATTTAACTCTATCAAGATATGATTAACTCTATTACGTTGATTTAATTAGTTTAGTAGAGTTAGTAAAAGTGGGAAAATAAACTCTACTATGAATACACTTTAACTCTACCAAACACCGCTTTTTTATACATTTCAACTCTATTGTATACAGTTTAACTCTATCAAGATATGATTAACTCTATAACGTTGACTCAATTAGTTTAGTAGAGTTCATAAAAGTGGGAAAATTAACTCTACTATGAATAGACTTTAACTCTACTATACACTACTTTTTAACTCATGTCAACTCTATTATACACAGTTTAACTCTATCAAGATATGATTAACTCTATCAAGTTGCACTCAATTAGTTTAGTAGAGTTAGTAAAAGCGGGAAAATAAACTCTACTACGCATAGACTTTAACTCTACTATACATTGCTTTTTCATACACATTAACTTTACTATACACACTTTAACTCTACCAAGTTTTGATTAACTCTATCACGTTGCACTCAATTAGTCTAGTAGAGTTGGTCAAAGCGAAAAATAAACTCTACTATGAATACACTTTAACTCTACCATACACTGTTTTTACATACATTGCAACTCTATTATACACAGTTTAACTATATCAAGATATGATTAACTCTATACGTTGACTTAATTAGTTTAGTACAGTTAGTAAAAGCGGAAAAATAAACTCTACTATGAATACACTTTAACTCTACCATACACTGCTTTTTCATACATTTCAACTCTATTATACACAATTTAACTCTATCAAGATATGATTAACTCTATTACATTGACTCAATTAGTTTAGTAGAGTTAGTAAAAATGGGAAAATAAACTCTACTATGAATACACTTTAACTCTACTATACACCGTTTTTTATACATTTCAACTCTATTAAACACAGTTTAACTCTATCAGAATATGATTAACTCTATTACGTTGACTCAATTAGTTTAGTAGAGTAGAAGAAAGTGGGAAAATTAACTCTACTATGAATACACTTTAACTCTACTATACACTACTTTTTAACTCATGTCAACTCTATTATACACAGTTTAACTCTATCACGTTGACTCAATTAGTTTAGTGGAGTTAGTAAAAGCGGGAAAATAAACTCTACTGCGCATAGACTTTAACTCTACTATACACTGCTTTTTCATACATTTCAACTCTATTATACACAGTTTAACTCTATCAAGATATGATTAATTTTATCACGTTGACTCAATTAGTTTAGTAGAGTTACTAAAAGTGGGAAAATTAACTCTACTATGAATACACTTTAACTCTACTATACACTACTTTTTAACTCATGTCAACTCTATTATACACAGTTTAACTCTATCACGTTGACTCAATTAGTTTAGTGGAGTTAGTAAAAGCGGGAAAATAAACTCTACTGCGCATAGACTTTAACTCTACTATACACTGCTTTTTCATACATTTCAACTCTATTATACACAGTTTAACTCTATCAAGATATGATTAATTTTATCACGTTGACTCAATTAGTTTAGTAGAGTTACTAAAAGCGGGAAAATAAACTCTACTATGAATACACTTTAACTCTACCATACACTGCTTTTTCATACATTTTAACTCTATTATACACAGTAAATCTATCAAGATATGATTAACTCTATCACGTTGCACTCAATTAGTTTAGTAGAGTTGGTCAATGTGGGACCGCTTACGAAGCAAGTTTCATTAATGGCAGTTTCGTAATTACATTTTTGTTTATTCATCAAAAAAAGGCAAAATGGTATATATAGAATTAAAAAAACTATTCTAGTAATTTTCAAACATTTGCTCTATTTAAATAATTAACTCTTAATTTGACTCTAATCTAGCAATTCACCCTTTCGTAATCTATAAGATTTGGACTATCAATTCTAATATTTTCTAAAACAACTAATACAGTTAAAAATATATATTATAAATCTACCTTAGAAACCTTTACTGGGTAAAGGTTTTTAGATAAACTGCAAAAATAAAAAGTGTGTTAGTTTTAGGTTATAAAATAACAAAAACATAAATTTAATAACAGAGAAAATAATAAGAATAGTATTACTAAATATCTAGAAACCATAGAGAAATGTGAGAAGTGAAACACAATGGTAAAGAAGTTTATGTTAATGAAACAAAAAAGGTAATTTATAGTGTAGAGTATTAGGGTTTTAGCATTTTCAAAATATTAATTATGTTAGTTTTTGATTTTTTAAAAAATAATTAAAGAGTATTGCAAAAATTTATTAATTGATACTCACATTTGATTTTAAAGTTACACTTAACAAATATGTTGATTTCGATATTAAATGTCATTTGTTTAAGTATTTTCCCAAATTAGCCCTCACAAAACTATAATTTAAAGATAAAACCTAATGGCATAAGATATAATATAACACATTCTTGTAAGGTTATTTTCTTAAAAAGTTACCTTTTTATTATATAGAGGATTAAAACATATGTTCACGAGAATGAAGTAATATGAGGTAAGAAATCAAATATAGAAACAGGAAAATAGCCAAATCCAAAGGGGGACCAAATTCAACAAAACCCAGTCACATCCGCAAATCATATACCCAAAAACACAAAGAGTTAAATCGCACGAAGATAGAAGGAGGAAATCCAATTCTAAAAATAAATCGACAAAGCTGAATTGTTAGATAGGAATGGTGTGGCTCGAGTGATGCGAAGACGATGACGATGTTGAAGACTTTGAGATAAGATTGGAGGACAATTACCCTTTCTCAATAAACTTCAACCAAAGAACAATAAAGCTAAGGAAACAAAATCAAATACAAGTTTATCCGGAAAATTTGATTTTGGGAAAAAAATCAAAATCCAGAAAATTAGATATAGAAAGATATAGAGATATGTTTAAATCACATAGGTGTAAGGTTAAAAAGGAAAAAATTATATATAGTGACTTACGAAACAGTACTTTGGTGAGAGAACTAATTTTAGGGCTTGATTGGTAGAGCTTTTTGTTGAGCCTAATAGTCTCTTCAAAGCCAATAATGTTCTATTGATTGAGCATTAAAGAGAGCATAATGCTCACTAAATGCTCCATAACTCAATGCTCATAAATAGAGCTTTTCTTAGAGCATGGAGCATTAAAGATCATTAAAATACTATTTTACCCTTATTAAAAACATACAATTAAAAAAAAAATTTAACCAATTAAGATTTGATTTTTGTTGATTTAAAAATGAGTCTCTAACCAACTAAGATTGAATTTTTGTTGGTTTAATGTATGTTACTAATAATATACTTATTTAAATATTTTTACAATGATTAAGAATTTACTAATTTCTATATATAATAAATCCGTAACATTAACAGATTCATACCTTTTATAATAATAAAAACAATTATCACTTGATTAGATTTGATAATATTCTTTAATTGATTATTATTATTATTATTATCTCTTGATAAAATTTGATAAGATTCTTTAACTGATTATCTACATAGTATTATTAGTTTGTTATAATTTAAATATATAAAGATTTGTTTTAACTTAAATATATAAAATATAATAATCTCTTATATAATAAAACTTAAAAACCGTGTTATATTAGTCTATTTTAGTTTATGAATTATTGTAACAAATTTGTAATGAGGAGGACATTATAATTAAATAAAATTGTAATCAAATTACATAATATTTTTGATATATTTCACTACTTAATATTTTAAATAATTAATTAGTCAGTAATTTTTAAACTTTTAAATTCCAAAAATAAAACATAGAATGAATGTATATTACTTTAATTTATGTCATATACATCTCTTATAATCATTCTTAATAATCACTATTAATACTAACAATATTTAGAAATATAACAAAACAAAACAAAAATTGTTTACACGTATTTAGATCACATCATAATCTCATAATTTTACTTGTTTATATACTTAGTATTTTAAATATAGCACAATAATTTATTAATACAAACAAAATTTTGAATACAAACAAACCATTATAAATCTATAAGAATATAGACACATTAATATATTATAAGTTCACATACTATAATATATAGTTTATATTTAAAAGAGTTTATATATTAAAAAAACAGATAAAATATATCCATAATACAAACCCAATATTAATCTATTAAAATCATTAATCTAAACTATTGAACTAATAATTAAAAATATAAACCATATAGTAAAATAATATATAAAATAAATTTAGAATACAAATTAAAATTATTATCTTATACTCATGAGACAATAGTTGAAATACACTTTATATATTAAAATTTATAAAATATATAAAAAACGTCCAGATTATAAATAAGTTATCTAAATATGATGATCACTGTAAACGGTTATATATATATATATTATTGTTGCTGATATATATATATATATATATATTTAAAAACAAAAATTCAAACATTTTAAGTATTTGACTATTCAGTTATTATCAATTTTTAAATATTGGAAAACTCAAATCCTTTTGAAACTAATCTAAAACAAAAAGTAGGCCAACTAATATTTATCGTCTCCTCTAATTTGGATTTATTTGTTCCTATATAATATGAAAATCAAATAACACAAAATTAATTCAAAATAAAAATAAGAATATCTCATATGTTATTTTTTCTATAAAGACAAAATATCGTACAACTATCAAAAGCAAAACTATTGTTTTAGCATAAAAACCTATATTCTGGTAATTTATATTAGTTATGTGTATAATTTTAATTTTTATACAGTAGATTTTGTGTATTTGAAAATGACATAATTTTTATTTCATCTTTTCGGACAGATTCATTTTAAATTATAGGACAATTTTTTTGTTGTATTTAATAGAAAATAATTTGTAATACACATAAAATAATAAATATTAATTTATATATGAATTCCTTACTTTCATATCCTCACATAATAATATAATAAAATATATACTTATATATATTTTAAGTGTTAATAGAAATAGATATATTATATAGATAACATACAATAATGATAAAAAGTAGAATAATTTTAAATACAAGTTTATATTACTAAATGAACAATTACTCATGTTTACCTAAATAATTACATGTCTACAAATCTAAATGAACATGAAATTAAAAGTTTAAATGAATACGGTTTTAAAACCCTAAATGAATGTGGGTCAAGAAGCTTACTTAAATACAAGTCTAAAAAAAATTTGAATATGTGTTTAAAAACTTAAATGACACGAGTCAAAAAAGTTTATAAACGAAAATTTTAATGCATCAAAAACTCAATCAACATAAATTAAAAAATATATTTTGTGTACAATATTGATCATTACTATAAATTGTAGATTAATTTTTAGTATACATATCATATATATACATATATATAATTATATTTACATATAAAAATCAAACCCGTACATATCATGGGACATCATCTAGTTCTGTAATAATCTTTTAAAAATTTATAATATCTAATTTTGTAATTATAATACTAAATACTCACTACTATTTCAATCACATATTATGAACTCGCTTGTAGCCTCTTTTATGCTTATGCTCATTAGTATAAGGTGTATGATCTTTCATGTTCCATGCTTATTCTTTACCAATCAAACCCTTACTAAAACTTATTTCATGTTCCATGCCTATTCTTTACCAATCAAACCCTTACTAAAACTTATGTATATTTACTGTAGTTTCCCCGAGTAATAAAGAAAAATTAATTTGTTTTCCCAATAAGTATCTCTTTTGTCTTCTTGTACAAAGGTTTCAGTGTGCTGATAAGAAGACATATAAAAATTGTTGATTGATTTACAGAAAGACTTTCAAGATACGTTTTACTTCTTCGATTGGAGAAACCGAATACCTGAAATGGCGATCTCCGGCGCTGATGATGAAGCAGGGACTCCTCTTCTCGCCGACACCGTTGACGGATCCGTCGACTACAGAAGCAAACCCGCCGTGAGATCTTCTTCCGGTGGCTGGAGATCCGCCGGTTTCATCATCGGTATTTCCACCGTCATTCCCTTTCAAATCCGCTCTATTTGACTTTGCCAGCTTATTTAATGACTGTTTTTGTTTCCGCTGTTAGGTGTGGAGGTTGCCGAGCGATTTGCTTACTACGGGATATCGTCGAATCTGATAATGTATTTGACGGGACCACTGGGACAATCGACGGCATCTGCTGCAGCTAATGTGAACGCTTGGTCTGGAACGGCGTCGTTACTTCCACTCCTTGGTGCTTTAGTCGCTGATTCTTTTCTAGGTCGTTTCCGTACAATCCTCGCCGCTTCTGCTCTCTATATATTGGTACAAACTCTTATTCTTCTCTTGTTTTTGTTTCGCCAAGTATTTAACGAATTCGATTCTGGTCAAAAGGAAAACATCTATAAATAAAGCAATGTGAGAGAACTTTAAGATTTTATTCATTTATACTGATACATAGATTATATGGATTAATGAATATTAAAAGAGAGACTTTCGACAAAAATGACTATAGCAATATATTAGTTCTTTCATAAAGTTATTGCCTTTGTACATTTACACAACCTTTTTAAGTTCTTATTGATCTGATGAACAACAGGGGCTTGGTTTATTGACTTTCTCTGCCATGATTCCTTCGGACTGCAAAGTTACCAATCTACACTCTTCATGCTCTCCTCAATTTCAAGTAGTCACATTCTTTAGTGCCCTGTATCTAGTGGCGCTAGCTCAAGGCGGCCACAAGCCGTGTGTTCAGGCTTTTGGAGCGGATCAGTTTGATGAAGAGGATCCTGAAGAGTGCAAATCAAAGGGTTCCTTCTTTAATTGGTGGTATTTTGGCATGTGCTTTGGAACGTTGGTAACTCTATGGGTCTTGAACTACATCCAAGACAATCTCAGTTGGGCCCTAGGCTTTGGTATTCCATGCGTTGCTATGGTAGTTGCTTTGATTATTTTCCTACTCGGAACCCGCACGTATCGCTTCAGCATTCGAAGAGAAGATCGAAGCCCATTCGCTAGGATTGGAGATGTTTATGTAGGGGCTCTAAAGAACTGGAGTGTATCAGCTTCAGCTGTAGCTGATGCAGAGGAGAGCCTTGGTCTAATGTCTCACAAATGCTCACAGCAATTTAGGTGAGACAGGTTTCTGTCTCCTTTGGTTTCGTTGCTACCACATAGTCGTTTACAAAAAGACAAAGCCTTATAATTATATCTTGGTTATTTTTACATTTGCAGTTTTCTCAATAAAGCTCTGGTCGCAAAAAATGGTTCTAGTAGTGTAGATGATCTTGAAGAAGCAAAATCAGTGCTTAGGCTAGCTCCGATATGGTTATCTTGCTTGGTTTATGCGGTTGTCTTTGCGCAATCTCCAACTTTCTTCACCAAACAAGGAGCCACAATGGAGAGATCAATCACATCAAGTTTTAAGATCTCTCCTGCTACACTCCAGTCCTTCATCAGCCTCTCTATAGTCATCTTCATACCCATTTACGACCGTGTACTCATCCCTATTGCAAGATCATTTACACATAAACCAGGCGGAATCACAATGCTTCAGAGAATCGGTACAGGCATATTTCTCTCTTTTATTGCTATGGTTATAGCCGCTTTGGTTGAGATGAAAAGGCTGAAAACCGCTGCGGATCACGGCCTCATCAATTCTCCAGATGCAACGGTTCCAATGAGTGTGTGGTGGTTAGTTCCTCAGTACGTTCTCTTTGGTATCTCGGACGTTTTTACAATGGTTGGTCTTCAAGAGTTCTTCTACGACCAGGTCCCGAGCGAACTGAGGAGTGTGGGATTAGCTCTGTACTTAAGCATATTCGGTATTGGTAACTTCCTCAGCAGTTTCATGATATCAGTCATTGAGAAAGCAACAAGCCAATCTGGTCAAGTAAGTTGGTTCGCAAACAACCTGAACCAGGCTCATCTGGATTACTTTTACTGGTTAGTCGCCTGTTTCAGCTTCATTGGTTTAGCTTCCTACTTGTATTTTGCAAAGTCCTACGTTTCTAAGAGACCCAACACCCTGTAAAATGTAAATTCAATCTGTCATTAAATCTCGCAGGTAATCTCTTTCTCTATCCCTCCCTCCCTCTCTCTCTGTAATTTCTAGAAACACTGTCGTTATACCAATAGTTAAATAGTATCCCGTTATAGTCTAGCGTGGGTTTAATTTTTTTTGGTGAAGTCATATTGTTCCTTTTTGTAAAACTGTTGTTACAACCAATTGTTTGGTGGTTTAATCTTAGGAATGATATCATATTTGATTATATTTGGTTAATCATAGAATTAGGCCGTCCCCATTCATTATATTTAAATCCATACTGTTTTGAAACAAATAATGCCTTCGTAAGGAATAAGTGTAGAGAACACTTTTCTAAAACATAATCTTATTTAGTATGTTTTGTCGTTATTTACAAATAGAGATTGTTTAGAAAAATAGATTTCCATTTTAATAATAGTAGATGTTGCTTATCAATGTTTAACTTTTATTCCAGGTTGCATAAGTGCTATCCTCTCTGAGGATTATTACTCTTCTCAATAATTAATATAATATGATGATGTTAAAAATAAAATAAAAATTACACTGTTAAAAATAAATTCAGGCCCACTGTAAAACTTATCGAAGCCCTCCGATAAGAGCAAAGAAGACACTACCACATGGAAGAGGTCTCATGTAATCTAATTAATGTTAGTACACACGGCATGAAGTTGTTAGTTGTTACCGATTAAGATTTAACAAAACATATTAATATCAATTATTTTTTGATTAATGTTGATTTATCATAGATTTCAATTATTACATACGATACTAATGCAGTCTCGCATATTAGTATCAATTATTTCACTCATACATCATAAATCCAATACTATGATCAATGAAGCCTCTTTCGTATGTAAGATCAATCGGAAACTGCATTTTGCTTTTGCTACACATTGCCCAGTTAACATAGTGGTTAAAATCCGATTGATCATATGACTAAACCCTAATTGATCTAGGACTCGAGAACTCTTTGAACTAAATAAGCATAGGTATGTTACTCACCAAAAAAGGAATCACTTGAAAAAATATGAATGACCTCTAACAGCAACTCAAAGTAGCATAGTATAACAATATAATATTACTTAGCAAAAACAATCAAGTTTATACAAAAAACCGAGTGAGAAACTCACATCAATATAAAACTTATTCCAATTACATTCTCGTATCTTTCTAGTTGGAGTTTATGATGAATGCAGCAAACAATTGACATAAGTTTAGTTAAGTGATTTTAAAAGTGAAGGCAACCTTCACAAATCTGTCCACAAATTTGTCTTCGTTCACAGTCATTGTGTCCCATGAAATCAGTAAGAATATCGCTCCTCGATAACATTTTGTCTCAGCAACATGACGTCTCTTGATTCTCACACCAAGGAGCATGATAGAAGATCCTGTAATGACATCCAAACAAATAAGACTAAAAGCAACCATCACGATCATGCAATACAATAATAATTGATTTTGAACAATACCTTACTTTATTTGATTTCTTAATACTCTTCTTAGTGACTTGTTCGAAGCTGTTATTGGAAATTCTGGCACAATCTTCACATAACTCACTTGTCCAAAATCCATTTTAATTAGACCAAAACATTTTGTAACTTAGAATTTGCATCAAAACACATCAAAGATACTACTTACCTTGAAGAGAGGATTAAGATCCTTTTGTATAACTCTTGAAAATTTTATCTTTAGCTCTTCTTCACTCTGCTTCTTAAGACTACAAAGATGACCAGCAACTCTGGACCACCATTAGGTGGTGTTATACTGACTGCAGCCGTCTTAGAGATGCATTTATCGGCTTGATCACACACGTTCAATCTCAATAGAACTAGTCTGTTATAACAAAAAAAAAAAACCAAAATGAATACTTGATCAAAGTTCCAACATGATTGATGTATGTACATACAATGTAGAGTACCTTAATGCCTCCAAGATTCATGGTATCATCAGCTCTTCCTTGAACATTGTAATATCCTCCTATGGTTCGCTTCTCAATGTCACTGTGTCTTCTCAATCGCTCACAGAACAAAACAAAACAAAGGAAGTTTAAGTGAATGTAGTTTTGCAAGGTAGTGTAGTTACATATGTCTTGATACTACACTGTTTCTTTATATATTGGCATTCCTTTAAACTAAACCTCGTCATGGTCTTCATTCAGAAGTCTATTCGTGGCCCTGAGGTGTTGCGGGAACAGACCAACTTCTCCTGTACATGGTTGATCATCCGGCTGCAAAAAAAAAGTCTAAATTAATCTCTATATAGCCTAAGAGAAAACTCTCAAATGTATAGAGATTTAGTTTGTTACATATGGACGCCATTTTCATCAAAGATGCTGAAAACCCTAGTCTCTATTCTCTTTACACCATTTCTATCATCGTTACAATCTTCCTTTCGATTTTCATCCTTCTCTGCAGTGTTTGTTTTTTTTTCAATGCATTGCCGTTTTGCATCAGATTCTTTCATAGTTTGTTCATCTTCTTTCTTCAATAGAAACAAACAAAACACCAAATCATCAATGTAATTTCAAACTTTCGCAGGAAATTATAAACCATAAGTAATTTACAATTCACAATGGACAAAATTACAGTTTTTTCAAAGCTGTAAATCATAAATACAGACAAATTATTCATGAATTAACACGAAGAAATATCCAATTTGTAATCTAATACAGATCAGTAAATTCAAGTTATCTTAAATTGCAAAAAAGGAGAAAATTTTAGGTAAACAAAAATACTGTGAAATAACTAAACCCTGAATGAAACTGTAAAAATAAATAAAAGAGGAGATACCGGTGAAACTTCTGATCTGCCATTGTGTTCAATGAAGAGCTAAAGTCAGAAATTTTCTTGCAATTTATAGAAGGAAGCGTTGAAGCGAGAGTGGATACAAACTGCCGAGACATCGGATTGCGAAATTGAGGAGAATGTGCCTTCAGTAAAAGTACTTTACTGATCGTGTGTGATATATGGTTTTTAAATAAATCTTTTTGTGATCGTGAATATGATAAGACTTTATAGGATTGGATCTAAAAGTAAGGGGCCAAAACTAAATTTTTTAAAAGTATGTTTTGTAATTTCTTACAAATAAAGGTTGTTAAAAATAAGAGTAGATGAATTAGTCAATACTATAGGTTTGTTGTCTTTTTGGTACCTCTATGATTAAAGGTTACTGTATTAATTTGTTTATTCACTCGTATAGCCTGTGATGCACGTTTTTCATTTTCATGTTTGATATCGTCTTTTTCACTTTTGCTTAACAACGTATCGTCCAGTCCAGAGCTAACTTTATTTAGTGTATATATATCGTGTAAAGTGAATATTGTCACCTACCCGACGACAATATACACAACATAGAGAACACATTATGAATAAGAAATGTGATACGAAGGTCGATAAAGGTTGACCTTTTTTTTTACATTTTATCTACCCAACGATACACATACAACCTGGAGAAGAACAAAAACGCAAAAAATCCAGTGGCTGTGAAAGCGGCCAGCAACCAGTAAAAGTAATCGACATGAGCTCGGTTCAGGTTAGTGTTGAACCAGCTATCTCCACCATCTTTTCCGGTAGCACAGTTAATCACAGTGATGAGAAAACCACTCAAGAAACTCGAAAGACCCATCGCACTTAAAGATAGAGAGAGACCAATACTCCTTAGATCCGTTGGGACTTGGTCGTAGAAAAATTCTTGTGTTCCCACCAGAGAGAACACATCGATCATTCCGAGTAGTAAATACTGAGGAACGAACCACCATATGGACATTGGAATGGTCACATCCGGCTTGTCTATTAGCCCATGTTCTCTAGCAATCTGCAGCCGTTTCGCTTCTATTGATGCCGCAAGCACCATATTGAGGCTCGAAAGGATCATTCCGACTCCTATTCTCTGAAGCATCGTGATCCCAAAAGGCTTCTTCGTAATCATTCTGGCTAAAGGGAGAAAAACACGCTCGTAGATTGGGACTGAAATGAGAATTGATACGCCGATAAGCGCCTGAAAAGAAGCCGGAGGGATTTCCAAGCCTGGCAAGATTTTTCTGTCCACAGTAACGCCTTGCTTCGTGAAGAAAGTAGCATATTGAGCATAAGGAATCGTGCTGATCACCGATGTGATCCATATCGGAATAAGCCTTACTAAAGCCATCGCGTCTTCCACATCCCTACCATCACATGGCTCTGCACCTCCTTCTCCTGATATCAACGCCTTTGCTAGGAACCTTTTAAATCAAAATAAAGAACAGATTACATTCAAAATAACACTAAATTAAAACTCAAATGAGCCAAAGATTTGGAATTTGTACAACTCACTCAAGCCTTCCTTTACATTTCTCCGGCGAACCATCTTCCAGATGACTTATATGTGTTAATTTCAGTTTCCGGTTCTTGCACGCCGCCACGAAAACTCCACCGATTCTGAGAAAAGCATTCTTCTTCTGTTCGCGATCTCTTCTCGGGTATCTATAAGTTTTTCTTCCAAGCAAGAAGAGAACAAGAGCCATAACCATAAACAAACAAGGGATCCCAAATCCAAGCGCCCAATTAACATTGTCTTGAACATAAACCACAACAACAATCGACAAAGTAATTCCCATTGATAAACTCAAAAACCACCAATTGAAAAACGATCCTCTACATATTCTCTCCTTTGGATCTTCCGCATCAAACTGGTCAGCACCAAACGCTTGAACACACGGCTTGTGTCCACCTTGTCCGATCGCCACCAAATACAGAGAGCAAAAGAACAATATGTTCACCCAAAAAGACGGTTTAGCGGAAAGATCATTACGCTGCGCAGATAATCCCATCAGGATTAAAGAAGCCGACAATGTCAGTAGCCCTAACCCCTGTAATAATAACAACCTCATAAATATACTCTGGAGAATTTGTAAATTCTGATTTAAGAATTTGGTGTTGGGAGAAGAATCGTTACGAGTATGTAAATGAGGGAAGCTACAACAATGGTACGGTAACGACCAAGATAAGCGTCGGCGATGAAAGCTCCTAAAAGAGGAAGCATCGAGGCTGTTCCTGACCATGTGTTCACGTTTACGGCGGCGGTCGCCGTCGATTGCCCGAGAGGTCCGGTGAGGTAAGATATTAAGTTGGTAGCAATCCCAAAGTACGCAAATCTCTCTCCAACTTCCACACCTGCACATATTTCAAACAAAAAAAACACAAATATTAGAAATTACTTTGAAGCCGAAAACGCTAAAAACGTTTCACAAAACTGTTCATTTCTTCACCTATAATATAGCAGGCGGATCTCCATCCTCCTGTGGAAGATTTTCCGGCGGGAATTCCACGGTGGTCTACAGAATCGTGTACGGAATCTTCTAGAAGACTAACTACTTCTTCTTGTATCGCCATTTCTCTTCATGAGTAGCTATATCTGTCCGTGCCTAAACCGAAACTAATTTATCAAAAGTAATAAAGGACTGACACGATCTTTTTTTATCATTATTATATATAAAAAACACGCAAGAACACGATTTTTTATTTTAAAGAAAAAAATCAATGAACACTAATTTTTACTTTATGAATGGTGAGGTTAGATGAGAATGTTGGCGGATGACTCCTACCTAACCGTTAAATTAACATACAAAAAAATATCTACTATTAAATCTACTATTACATTGTCAAGATATACAAATATATATATATATATATGTTAGTATAATATATATATATATATATATATTGTAATCATACAATTATTACGCATTTACAAATTAACATACCAAATCATATATTTTCTGGAGGACTGCTTCACGTGTTATACGTAACTCTATGACTTATGATTAATTAATGGTTATGAATTCATTCTGTATAATGCAGTAATCCTATTCAAGAAAGTATTATGAGTCGAGAAACTATATATAAGTAGATAGTACCAACTGTTTATGGTTGAATAAAATATTTAATATTTTTGGGACAAATTTATACTTCAATTTTAGCAGTTATATTCTGTTCAAAAATAGGTGCATGCCATTTTTTTATATATAACATGACTATATTACCTGTATAAAAATGGTAGTGCCGAGTACATGTAAGATAATAAGATTTTCTTTATAAATTCTCAGGCATTAAATTTCAAACTTCTTCTTTGTTGTTGAATTGTATTATCAGGTTAGTTGATAAAAAAAATTTATTTAAAAAATAATTAAAACGATATAACCCAACTCCAAAACTTTTGATAATATCACTACAAGGAAAAGAGGATAAAACCGACGGAATTTCCGACGGTTTTATCCTCCGTCGGAAAACCGGCGAAAATTACCGACGGATTTAGTTTCCGTCGGAAAATTTCGCCGGTTTTCCGACGGAAACCGACGGATTCTTCAATTAATTTAAAAATTAATAAATCCGTCAGCTTCCGTCGGAAATGNATTTAAAAATTAATAAATCCGTCAGTTCCCGTCGGAAATGTCATTAATTTTTCCGACGGAAACCGACGGAAAAACTTACCGAAGTGGTTACAAATCATTTAACACGGGTTGGGACGTAGGTAGGTAAGGGTGGTTGGAATTTCCGTCAGTTTCCGTTGGTTTCCGTCGGAAAATCGGGCTTCCCAATNCGGAAACCGACGGAAAAAATGACCGAAGTGGTTACAAAGCATTTAACACGGGTTGGGACGTAAGTAGGTAAGGGTGGTTGGAATAGCCGTCATTTTCCGTTGGTTTCCGTCGGAAAATCGGCCTTTCCAACCCCTATAAATTCTCTCAAACATCTTCCTTCTTTCTCAACAAAAAAAAAAACCTAAAAAACAAAAACGTAAAAAGAAAAAAAGTTGGGAAAAAAATGAGTCAATTTAGTTTCCGGTCATGGATGGATCAAGAAAGA